>JAULKR010058551.1:0-11478 GCA_032356305.1 Prasiola linearis | reverse complement strand
GCCAACCGAGATTGACGATGCCTTTGAAATCGATGCTCAGACAAAGCAGCACTAAACTGGCCGGCAGTAGATAGCGACTGGCGACAAAATACAACTTACTGCCTTTGATATATTCCTCGTATGCTTCGGCTTCCAGTCCGTTGGCTTCCAGCCACAGATTGGTTTCGTTGAGCGAGAGGCCTGCGGGTAAGGTCAGTCCTTGTTCCGCCACCGCATCCACCAAACCGGAAGTGTACCATTCTTTCGCAATTAAGCCCAGCGGCCAGTGCAGCAAAGCCGGCAGGAAATAGCACAATAATAAAGCCGGGACGTAGGTGTAAAATTTCTTCCAGAAGGGAGCTTTGCTATCGTGGGTATAGAATACCGCCGCCAGGATCAGCATAAGCAGACCGAATACAATGGCGTCGTTGGTAAAAATGGGTTGCATAGTCTAAGGACTGAGGGGTGGGAAGGATTGAAGGATTGAAGGTAGGGAGTTTGTGGCAAATCACCGAAAAACTATATTTTCAGATTAGTTAACTTTGCGCATCTTAAAAAAAGTGATACCCATGGCCACCCGCAACAAGCTGCAAAAATTCGCGGAAATACTCGAAATGCCCCACGTTTACGAATGTTTTGATTTCATGAAGCCCAGTCTGAGCGGTCAACACGGTTTGCTCGTAGAGCTGAAAGGGGAATGGAGTAAAAAACACTTTAAAAACGATCACCCGATCACCCTAGAACTGGCCTGTGGCCGGGGAGAATACACCGTAGACCTGGCTCGACAGTATCCCGACCGGAATTTTATCGGTGTGGACATCAAGGGGGCCCGCATCTGGCGGGGGGCCAAGAACGCCCTGGCCGCCGGGCTGGACAATGCGGCCTTCCTGCGCACCCGCATCGAGGTGATCGATGCCTTCTTCGACCCCGGGGAGGTGGCCGAGATCTGGATCACCTTCCCGGACCCCTTCCTGAAGAAGGGAAAGGAAAACCGCCGCCTTACCGCCCCCCGCTTCCTGAAGCTGTACCAGAAATTCCTGGCCCCGGGCGGGCTGGTGCACCTGAAGACCGACAGCCGGGAACTCTATGACTTCACCGGGGAGGTATTCGCCGAGCAGCCGGCCGTGGAGGTACTGTACCGGGATGCGGACATCTACGCCAAACCCCTGCCCATTCCGGAACTGTCCACGGAGACCTACTACGAGAAGCTGCACCGGGGGCTGGGAAAGACCATTACTTACACCCAATTCCGGTTCGTAGCCGGAAAAGAGGTGATCGGCGGGGGCGGGATTCCCGGAGTCAACTGAAATAGGCTTGAATTTACAAAAGTTGTAAGTGTCTGGTGTATAGCTGCTTGTGTAAGTGGTTAGTGGAGGTTTCCGTGAATTTAAGGGTCGTAATGTACTTGTGGAGGGTGAAAAACGGCCCTACCATTGCAGCATAGTTACTTCATAATCCCACGAACGCTTTCCAAATTTCACACCTATGACCCGTTTTTATTACTTCACTCTACTGTGCCTATTTCCCTTACTGACCCCGCTCTCCGCCCAGGATACCATCTCCATCACCGATGCCAGTTTGCAGGCTGACCAGGATTATACCTGGACGGCCGACAACGTTTACCGGCTCGAGGGAGAGGTATTCCTGGAGAGTGGTGGTGAGTTAACCATCGAACCCGGTACGCTGGTACTGGGGGCCGACGAAGGTAGTCGGCTCGTCATTACCGTCGGGGCCCGTATCCTGGCCGACGGTACGCCGACGGCACCCATTGTTTTCACCTCCGCGGTCGAGGCCGGCTACTGGGGCGGCCTGGTCCTGCTGGGGGAGGCGATTCTTACCCAGTTCGTGAACGAAACGGCCTACACCCACTCCGGGGAAGTGGACGGTACGGAAGACGACCGGCTGCGCTTCGGGGGAGGTGTCAACCTGGACGACTCCGGTACGTTACGCTACGTCTCCATTCGACGGGCGTCCACCTACGGCCTCGTACTGGCCGGGGTAGGAAGCGGTACGACCATCGACTTCGTAGAGACGGTAGACGGTCTCAACGGCGGTATGAACTTACAGGGCGGACGGGCCTTCGTGAAGCACTACGTAGCTGCCGGCAATTACGGGACGGACGTGAACGTCGATCTGTCCTACCAGTCCGATAACCAGTTCTGGTACATTCTGAAGAACCGGGAACGTCCGAACGAACCCGCCCGCCCGGCCATTACGGTTGCCTCCCGGGGGTACGAAGAGCTTAGTCCCCTTGCCTCAGAATTTCAGTTGTTTAACGGTACCTTTATTAACGGGCTGACTACCACTCCTGGGGAAGGTGTCCGCGTAGCCCTACAGTATACCGACGTATCCAACGGTATCAGTCAGCGGAATCTTTTCGTTAATTTTCCCCACGCCGCCGGTATGCTTGACATCAACGATAACCCGAATTCCCTTGGTGTTATTATAGCGGGAAACAGTGTGTACAATACCGAGGGGGAAGTACCGGACCTCGGTAACACCGCCCAGGAGTACACCCCCGCCGAATTCATCGCGGGTAATACCCGTTCTAGCCCGATATTCGCTTCCTTCAATAACCGCATTAGCGGAAACACACTCATCCGGAACTCCTGTACCACTTCCCCCGGCTGCACCAATCCGCTACCCCTCGCCGGGAGAATCGAACTAACCGGGGCCCAGGGCGTAGGCACCGATCAGGTAGAACCCAATACGTACATCGGTGCCTTCGAGGGCGCGGACTGGACCTTCCCCTGGAGCTACGTCGATCACGACGACACCGGTTACCAGTTGGTAACGGGGCGTGTTTCCTACGGTAACGCCAATGCCTGTACTACCGGTACGACCGAAGGGCGCGCTTCCGGGCAGATCATGGAAGTACTTACCCCACTGGGCATTCAGTACACCGCTACCGACGAGAATGGGGATTACCGGACCTACGTACCGGCGGGTGCCACCACCCTGAGCGTGGTGACCGACCCTGCTCTATTCACCAATTGCAATAATGGTGTTACCCTCCAGGTAGAGGAAGACAGCAGCTACGTCCGGGACCTTACCGTCGCCGCCGTCAAGAGCTGCGCCTCCCCGTCCGTGGACATCTCCGCGGCCTTTCTCCGGCGTTGCTTCGAATCCACCTACACGGTCAGCTACCGCAACGAGGGATCACAGACGCTCTTCGATCCGGTGGTCACCGTCGTGCTCGACCCCTTCCTGAGTTACGTAAGCGGGGACCTGACGCCCACCGCGATCAGTGGGGATACGCTGTTCTTCGACGTGACCGAACTGCCGCCCTTCGGCACCGATAACTTCCGCTTTCGGGTCATGGTGAGTTGTGAGGCCGAACTCGGCCAGGAGCACTGCACCTCCGCCAGCATCGGCGTCAGTAACCGTTGCGTGATCCCGCCAGGTCCGCGCCTGACGGTCGAGGGGAGCTGTGACGGTACTTCCGTCCACTTCGACGTCAAGAACGTAGGGGATGCTACCCCTGCCAGCCCGGTTCCTTTCGTGATCATCGAGGACGAGGTCATGCGCGATCAGGGGAGCCTGCAACTTGCCCCCGGCCTGACCGAAAGCTTCACCTTCGAAGCCACCGGTACCTTTCACTTCAGTACCCGCGCCTGGCCCGACAGTACCACCCAGCAGCGGGCGGCCAAGACCCTGAACTGCCCCGGTACTACCGACTTCCCGACCTTTCTCTTTCCCGCCACGGACACGGATGCCGGCCTCTCCCTCGACTGCCAGCCCAACATCGGGGCCTACGACCCCAACGACAAGCGGGGCTATCCCTTCGGGCTCACCGAGGCCCACTCCGTACCCCGCAACCTGGACATGCGCTACCACATCCGCTTCCAGAACACGGGGACGGACACGGCCTTCACCGTCGTGGTGACCGACACCCTTTCGGAATTGCTCGACCTGGCCACTCTGAAAATGGGGGCCGCCAGTCACCCCATGACCTGGAGCCTGGAGGCCGACCGGGTGCTGCGGGTAAGCTTCGACAACATCATGCTGCCCGACAGCAACATCAACGAGCCCGCCAGCAACGGTTTCTTCCAGTTTGAGATCAGTGCGGCAGACAACCTGGATTTCGGGGACCTGATCGAGAACGAGGCCGATATCTTCTTTGATTTCAACGACCCCATCCGCACCAACCTCGCCTTCCATACGGTGACCGAGCTCTTCGAGGAGGAAACTACCGCCAACCACCTGTTCGCCACCGACTTACCCGGGCTGAAAGCTTATCCACAACCCGCCCGCGACCGGGTAACCTTCGAAGTGGAAGGCGGTACGGTTCGCGACGGCTTCTACGCCCTCTACGGCACCGACGGCCGCCTCCGCCAGCAGAATAGCTACACCGACGGCCGCTTTACGGCCCCAGTGTCCGATCTGGCCCCGGGGCTCTACGTCTGTATGCTGAAAACGGCGAAGGGACAGACGGTGGCCCTGCAAAAATTCTTGGTACAATGAGTTTACGAGTAGTCCTTCTATTTACTATGTGACACTGATTTTTTTCAATCCGATTTGAGCTCCGTCGATACCCTCGGCGGGGCTTTTTTACGTCGCTAACCGGTCGAGTAACCAGCGGCGTTCGGTCAGTACCGCCTCCCCCCGGATGTGCTGACGGAGCAGTTCGTCGGACATTTCGCTGCCCGCGCCCCGCCGCCCTATTTTCCGGAGGAAACGCACGAAATTGGCGTAATTCCGGTGGTGGTAACTGCTGTCCTTGCGGAGCAGGAAGATCTTCATCTTGTCCAGGTGGGAGGCGAGGAGTTCGAAGTCACCGTTCTCGTGGTAAACCTTGGCCCGCAGGGTATCTATGGTGAGGGTGAAGAGGGTGTCGCGGCTGCGGACGAAGCGGAGTTCTTCCAGTGCCTTGTCCCGTTGGCCGCGGTGGTACGCCAGGCTGGCCAGGTTGTAGTGCAGCAGGTTATCGCGCTGGGTGGCGGGAAGCAGGTCGGCGGCCCGGTGGATGAAATTTTCGGCCCACTCGAAATCCCGGATCTTGAGGCTCAGTGCCACCGCGTTACGGTAAGTGTAGGGGGTAATCTGGTTGTTTTCCAGCAGGATGCCGCTGTCGATGCCCGCCCGGTACAGGTCCAGGGCCTCCCGCGAGCGGGTGGCGTCACCCAGGTTAGCCAACCGGATACAGTGGTTGATGCCGATGAGGTAGAGGTCGCGCAGCTCCGTGTCCGAAAAGACCATCCGGTGCCGCTGCAGTAATTCCTGAAAGTGGCGGAACGCGGTGTGATCTGCCGCGTCCGTCATGAATTGATAGGCGTGAAAGTAAACACTGATCACCGGGTGGGCCGCCAGGTTTTCGGGCGACAGGCGCAGGAGCAAAGTTTCCAAAAGCCCATAGTCGTAAGCCGCCGGGTAGACGTTTTCGTGCGAGCGCATGAGGCAGGCCACGCGTAGTTTGGACAGCGTAAAGTCGAGGTCCACCAAGTCGGATATCTCCTGGAAGTTGGTGGGGCGCGTTCGGCTGATGGGTTCGCCGTAGAGCTGGGCCGCCCAGGCCAGTTCGTAGCGTTGGCGGTAGTCTCCTTCCCGTCTTTGGAGCTTGCGGAGCAGCCGGTCGCGGTGCAGGGGCAGCCCCCTCCGGTCGAACTCGGCGAGCAGGGGAAGCGAAGTATCTTCACGGCGGCAGCGCTCCAGCAGGAAATCGCAGGCTTCGGCGTACAGCCAGCTGAGCAGTTGGTTGATCCGCCGGTGGTCGACCTTTTCCTTACCGTAGACGGCCCGCTCCGCTTCCGCCCTTCCGGCGGTATCGTCCATCCCGGGCAGCGCGTCGAACAGGCGGCGAACATCAGGTCGGACCGATCGGTCCGGGCGTTGCAGGAATTGGTCGAAGGCCATTTGCTCCCGCCGGCTGAAGGTGCGCAGCAGGGAGGCGGCCAGGCTCTTTTGAATCACGTGAGCAAGATAAACAAGCACGACGGGGCTGCCGGTACTGGCCCGTATTGAATCTCGAAATTGGTAAATATTTGATAATGACTTATTTACCTGTTTTTCAGTAATTTATAAAAACTCAGGTAATGGAATTTCAATATTGTAACCAAAAGATGTTATTCGGTTTTGGGAGTAGGGAAGCGAAATTTGTCCTTCAACTTCCTGATTTTATAGTGTCTACCCCACTGAGGTTTCTTTTTTTCTGTTGGTTACTAACGGTTGTCCCGCTTGGTGCTCAGGAGATCGTGGAAGTCACGGACGACGTCCTGGTGGGTAACTACACGATGACGGCGGATAAGATCTATCTCCTCGACGGAGTGGTCATCGTCGAAGCCGGAGACACACTGACGATCGAGGCGGGCACCCTCATTGCCGGTAAAGCTCTTTCTACGCAGACGAACTTACCGGCCGCCCTGGTCATTGCCGCCGGAGCGACCATCCTGGCCGAGGGCGAACGAAATAATCCGATCGTGCTGACTTCGGAGCGTGCCGCCCTGGAACCGGGCAGCAACCCGGAGGAGGTCACCAGTTGGTGGGGGGGGCTGTACATCCTGGGGCGGGCACCGCTGGCCGACGGAGATATAGCTCTGCTGGAGTTTCCGGGACCGGCCAATCTCGACCCCCGTCTGCGCTACGGAGGAGCGGACCCGGAAGACTCCTCCGGAAAGCTCTCTTTTCTATCCGTGCGTTACGTGAAGGGGTCCGGCATGAATTTTTTAGGAGTCGGGCGCAAGGACTTTTTTGGCCGGGAATATTCCTACCTGGAAGTTTACCGGAGCACGCGTAACGGCTTTTACTTCGAAGGGAGTTCCGCCTTCCTCGACCACCTGGTCGCCTACGGAAACGACCGCTCCGCTTTTTACTGCGACAACGGAACGCAGGTCAGCGGCCAGTCCTGGCTGGGGGTACGGCCGCCCCGGCCCGGGAATACCTACGAGGCCTCCATGTTCTTCGCCAGTGGACTGGACGGCCTAGACGGCAGGCCCGCTACGCGACCCACGGTTTACAACATGACGCTGGTAGACCGGTCATTTCCCACGCCCTCCATCCAGGGAAATACGAATGGCCAGCTGATCAGTTTCCGGTTAAATGCCGGTGGCAACCTGAAACAGTGCCTGTTCGTCAACGGTTACACCCCGACGATCGTAATGGACTCCCTCGAAGACGATTATGGGTCCTATTCTCAGTTTCTGACCGGCGAGCTGCTACTGAATTTCAATGCCTTCGTGAGTGAATTCCGTCGTCCGGATCTCCCCGGTCTGCTGCGTATAAGCGAGCGACCCGATGACATCGTCTCTGAGGAATCCTTACAGATATTCGCGCTGGATAACAATCAGCTCCAGTTCGGACCCTCCATCCAGAGTAGCGACGTGAGGAACATCCGGAACTTCTCTCCCGTACTCCCTCCCCGGTCCCCCTACCTGGATGTGGCCCCCGGGGTAGCCGGGAGTGGTTTTCAACCCCTGAACTACGCCGGGGCCTTCGGTACCGTGAACTGGCTGAGTGGCTGGACCGAGATCAACCGCGTCGCGGACGGGTTACAAACCATCAGCGGCTCCCTGCTCTACGATGCCAAGCGGTTTGATTGCGAAGAGAACAAGCTCCGTGCCCCGGTACCCGGCACCTTTCTCCGGATCGAGGTAGACGGAACGGAATATCATACGACCACCTCTGATTCCGGCCGGTTTTTCCTCCGGCTACCGGTGGGGGAGACCACCATCACGGCCATTCCTCCCAGCCGAAGTTGGGAACAGTGCTCCGACCCCATCAGCTACGTCGCTACGCCGGGACTGGACTCGACCTTCCTCATTCCGATGAACGAGGAGGGGCTTTGTGCGCTGCCCCGGGTAAACATCGGTGCGCTGACCCTGAACGGAAATGGGGTGAGCAGCTACGAGATCACCTACGGCAACCTCGGCACGGTGGCGGCCGAGGCAACGGAAGTATTCGTGGAACTGGACAGCGCGCTGGTCTTCCTGGGAACCGACCTGCCGGGGCTGACGGTGGTGGAGGAGGAGCCGGAAGGGGTGCGCATCGTGCTACGGCAAGTAGTTCCCTTTGCCCGCCGCACTTTCCGGCTTTTCGTGGAGCCGGTTGCCGGGCTGCCGCCCGGCCGGGAAATATGCACCACCGTCACCATTGACAGCGAAACGGATTGCCCGGCGGAAAGCTCCGCCCGCCTGGAAGTCAGGGGAGAATGCCTGGACGACGGGGAAACCATCTTGTTCGAAGTTCTCAATACGGGGCCGCTGGCCACCCTCAGCCCCGTCCCCTACATCGTGGTGGAAGACGAAGTCATCCTGAACGAAAATACCCTGGAACTGGAAGCGGAGGCAGTACGGGAGTTTCGCATCGAAAACGCCGGTGTACGGACTTATCATTTCTCTACCCTGGAAACCCCCGACAGCGCAGCCACCGAATTCGTGGCCGCTACCGTGAGCTGTGCCGTGGATCCCGTCATCCCCCGGGCGGCCTACCCCGCGACGGACCTGAACAGTAATGTCTCCACGGACTGCCGGGAACTCGGTGCCGTTCTTTCCCGGGTGGAGAAGACGGCTACCCCCCTCGGGCTGACGACGGATAACTTCGTTCCCCAGGAAGCCACGATAACGTACCAGGTTACCCTCGCCAATACCCTTACCGACACCGTCACGGTGGTCAATGTACTGGACACCCTCTCCCCCCTGTTCGACCCAACTACGGTACGCCTTAACGTAGGAGGGCACGCCCATAATTGGGAAGTCGAAAACGGCGTGCTGCGGGTGACCTTTCCCGATATCCGGTTACCGGCGGACAGTCTGACCTACTTCAACTTTTCCGTCCGCCTCCGGGATTCGGTGGCCGCTGGCAGCCTGGTCTACAACGATGCCGTCGTCAGCCTGGACGGCCGACCCGGCGAACGGTCCAACCGCACGTTCCACACGGTTGGAATGCTCTACGATTATTTGCTTCCGACGGAAGCTGTTTTTAAAGTTTCCCTACCCCGGATTTTAGCTTTTCCCTCTCCCGCTACGGATCGGGTTCACTTTGTCGTGCCACCGGCACTGCCCCGACGGGGTAGTTACCTGGTCTACGACTTGGCGGGCCGCCAGTTGTCGCGGGGTACTTACGAAGATTCTCGTTTTACCGTTGCAGTGTCCGGATTCACCCCCGGCATTTATTTCTGTACCACCCTGAAACCTGGCGGCCGCCCTACGGGATGGCAGCGTTTTTTGGTCCAGTAATTTATACCTACCCTATTAACACTGAGAGGTGCCGGCAGCTTCGTCCAATCCGGGACGAAGATCTGCCAGCCCTCATTTTTTTTCCGTCGCCAGTTCCAGTAACCATTCCCGTTCGGAAAGGATCTTTTCCGTGCGTATGGCTTCCACCACTTCATCCCGCGCGGGCGATGGGCCGGGAGGCAGGTGCAGGGTTTTCTGAAGTAAAACCAGGAAATTGCGGTAGACCTTCCGGTGGTAGGTGTTGTCCCTTCGCCACAGGAGGACTTTCATACTGTCCAGGAAAGAGTGCAAGAGGTCGAATTCTCCCAGCTCGTAGTATATTTTTGACTTGATGATACCCAGGGTCAGGTTAGACAGGGTGTCCTTTGGCGTGACGTACCGCAGTTCCGTCATAGCAGTCGCCAGATCTCCCCGTGCATAGGCCAGGCGGGCGGTCACCACGTGAACTATGCCCTTTTTCTGTTCGGGCGGTAACCGGTCGGCATAGTCCCGGATGAACTGATCCGTCCATTCGTAATGACCGCTCCGGAGCGCCATGGCCACGGCGTTGCGATAAGTGGCCGGAGTAATCATATTGTTTTCCAGTAGGAAGCCTTCGCTTATTCCTCTTTGGTAGAGCTTGAGGGTCCGCTCCAGCATACTTATTTCACCTCCGTTTAGCCGGCGAATGCAAAAATTTATGCTGAACAGGAAAAGCATTCGCAAGTCTTCTGTGCTGAACTGCTCGGTGCTGTCGTGCAAAATTTCCTGCGCACGATCGAAATCCTGTCGGGCGTCCGGGTCGGAGAGAAAGCGGTAGGCGTGATAGTAGGTGGCCAGTACCGGCTCCTCGGCCAGTAACTCCGGGCTGATGGATGTCAGCACCACGTCCAGTAAGCCGTAATTGTAGTTGATATCGGCGATGATCTGGTGAGAAATCATCATGCAGGCCTGCCGTAGCTTCTTACGCCGGTATTCCAGATCGAGTAAGAGATCAAGTTGCTGTAGACCACGGGTAGATTTTCGGTTGGCCAACCGGTTACTGTGATAACGTACCCATTCCAGTTCGAAGCGATCGCCGTAACTTTTCACTCGCTTAGCCAATTTCCGGATATGACGATCTCGGTGCCGGAGAAGGCCCCGGCGATCGAATTCCTCCGCCAGCCAGGCACCCTGGTCAGCGGCAAAGTGTTGTTCGGTGAGGAAGGCCTTTCCTTCCCGGTACAGGAAACTCAGCAGCTGGTTGAGCCGCTGGCGGTCGTAGGTCAAATCGGGGAAGAGATGAGCGAAGACCGTAGCGGGGTCATCCGCCCCCTCGCCTTGTAGTAAATGTACCCCTAACTCCCGGACTTCCGGTCGCACTTTCCGCTCCTCCCGAACCAGGAAGGAAGCAAAGTCCTTCCGTTCCCCGGGAGAGAAGGAGCGGAGGAGTTCGCCGGCAAGACTGTTGGAGGGCATGGGGGTAAGATAAAGAAGCCCCGCTTCCTGCACAGGAAGCGGGGCTAATTGACTGTCGGATAAATCCGGCGGTCGGGATAAACTACTGACGCAGTTTCATCTCAATGTTACCTTCAGAGGTAAAGGTGGACATGAAAATAGGATCGGTTTCCGTCTCGTCAATGTCAGCATTCATGTCGAGGCTGCTACCTGCGCTAAAGCCGGTAATAGTAAAGTCGATATCATCGAAAGCAGCCTCGTCGCCGGCGTCTACGCCAGTGAGGTTGAGCGTGCTACCCATCAGTTGCCAGGTACCATTACCGATACCGGACTCCGTGTAGGTTTCCGTCGTGTCACTGGTGGCAATCGTGATGTCATAATCACCGGCGGAGGACCAGGTATTGTTAGCGTCAAAGGTGATCTGGAGGCTGCTGTTGGAAATGCTGGAAGTAGCATTTTCAGTAAAATCAATTCCGAAGAAATTGCCGCTCACGTCAAGATCGGAGTTGTAGTCAGTCACGTTCCAGGTGCCGACAATATCGCTTTCCATCACGGAAACAGCAGCGTCATCGTCGCCGCAACCGGTGATTACGAACAGGCCCACGGCCAGGAAAAGATAAAGGAAGTTACGCATGGTAATAGAGTTTTTAGGTGAAGGAATGCAACTTCTGATTTAATTAATCAAAGGATTGGCGTAAGAAGGCGCAAATGTACATGCAATTCACAAATTTCACAATACCCTAAAATATTTTTATAACCACACGGTAAGGGGCAAATGGAGGTAGGGTTAGCGGTAATACAAGGTTTACCCACTACCCCTACCCACTACCTACTCCTTACTTACCCGCCGCAACGTCCTCCCGGATCTTGTTCAGCGCGCTGCCCGCCCGTACCCAGTCGATCTGGGCGAGGT
>JAULKR010058440.1:0-11481 GCA_032356305.1 Prasiola linearis | reverse complement strand
CTCCCTCCCAGATCTCGGTGTGGATGGTCTTGGGGCGATGCATCTGGCGCATTTGTGAGAGCGAAACATGCCCGAAGCGCATCAGCGCGACCGTGCGCGGGATGCACGTTGCTGAGAGCTCGATGAGGTGTGTGCTCGGGGCCAGGTATTGTTCGCGCTGCGCACGGGACCACTTATGCTGCTCGTCGATCATCAGCACGTCTGGCGGGGTGATCTTGCGATGGAGTAGCGCACTCGTGCCGATCAGCACCTGTACCGTCAAGTCCTCGTCCCCTCCGGTATCACCCGTCACAAGCGTAGTGCGAACGCCCGGGAACCATTTGGCGAAGTCCTCGAAGTGCTGGGTCGCCAGCAGCGTCGTCGGAAACAGCATCATCACGCGACGATTTGGCTCCGCGGCAACTGCCGCCGCGATCACCGCGAGCACGCAGCTCTTGCCGACCCCCGTTTCGCCGGCGACCACGTGCCTGCATGGCACGACGGGCGATGCAATCTCCTTTGCAATATCCCGGATCGCGATGGACTGGTCCTGGGTGAGCATGAAGGGCATGGCGAGCATGCAGCGATCAAGGTAGCCAAGACGAATCGGGTTTGGCTGGCGTTTGACGCCTTTGGCGGAGGCGCCGGCCTGGTTCAGCGAATTCAGTGCGGCCAGGCGCGTCATGGCCAGTTTCGCCGGCTCGATGTAGCGAGCGTCGCTCGGGCAATGGCATTGGAGCAGCAATTGGTCGATAGACCAGCCGGCCGCACCAATGCGCTCGAGGAGCACCTCAAGCGGAGCGATCGACTCGAGTTGCTCCGTGACGTGTTGAGCGGCGAGCGGGATCGCATTCGGTAGCCAGCGCAACACGACTTTGCGCAAGGAATCAGCTTCGATGACCTTCTTGTTGGTCGGATAGACAGGGATGATTTTCCAAGCCCATTCGCTGGGGAGCACGTCGTGGATCGTGACGAACGTGGTTCCAGATACCACCTTCACGGAAACGACAAAGAGCTGCTGCTCGCCGACGTGAAGCCGGTCCTGCCAGGCCTTTGTCTCGCCAAAGATCGTGGCTTGCACCGTGCGGCCGCTGGCGTCCTGGACGGCAAGGCGCAGCCTGGGCGGACCTTGGCGATAGACAGGCGTCGCCGGGCGAATCATGGTCAAGTGGATGTTGAACTTCTCGCCGTGCGGCAGGGAATGAACCGGAGCGTCGGGATTGGATGCGTCGATGTACGCGGTTGGGAAATAGAGAGCAACCTGCCACGCGTGCTCGATTCCTAGCGAAGCAAGCCGCCCCACCCTTTCGTAGGCGTTGGTCGGCTGCTGGATGGACGGCTCGCGGCTCATATCCCATGCTGGCATGGGATGCCTGGTTGCGAAACTGGACACGGTTCTGCACTCCGGAAATGAAAGCGCCCTCTGGGTCGCGGCTCAGTGGGTACTGAGGGCGACGCGCAGAGGGCGTTGATGGATTACCCGAGAAACGGGCCTGATATGTTCAAGTTGTGATTTGCTCAGCGGAAGCCGTTGCTGACCATGGCGCCGTCATGAAGCACGCTGAAAAGCAGCGACTTCGACCGCATGGCTGCAACACAGGCGTCCAACTCGTCCTGTTCGGACTTGAAGGCGACGCGCTGCGGCTGCAGGGCATGGGAGATCGCATCGTGGACAGAGGATCCGCGCCCTTCGAAAACAGGGGTGCGGGCGTTATCCCGATTGATGATCGTGACGGTGACCGAGGGGCCGTTAACGTCGAACTGAGCCATGTATGTCGTCATGGCACGGTCAGAGGTTGGCGTTGGTGAAGAGGTCGGAGGCCTGGGCGGGGGTGAAGGACGGCACGGAGCTGTCTTCTTCATCCTCATCATCGGACTCGAAGCGATGCCAGACGGCTTCTTCGAGGCCCGTCGTCCAGGGGACTTCGGTGATGATGTATCCGAGGCGATTGACCAGGTGGTAACCCGCGGAAGCGTAGAGATCGCCGGAATCGCCTTCGACGATGGTCCAAACGAACCGATCTTCGATGCCCATGCGCTTGAGTTCATCGAACTCGAAGAGATCGCCACTGTCAGCTTGGCGAGGCAGGTAGCGCTCCTCGAAATCGTCTTCGCCGATCGTTTCGTCGCTGGACGATACGACGGCTTGCTCGAACGACTGGATCAGCGGGTCGATGCTGTCGATCGTCTGGGGGGCCACAACCTTGTCAGGCGTGTAGACCAAACCGAGACGTTCGCCTTCCGGAAGGGGCATGGACACCAAGTCGCCTTCTTGCTGATCGGTATCGAACACGTGGATCTGCATGTATTCGGAATCGAACGGGGTGAAGACTTTGGTGGCAACGCCCTCCTCGATCAGAACCATCGCCTCGAAAGTCACATCCGACTGGATGTGATCGATGAATTCATCGATCTCTTCGGCGGCGACAGGGCCGTCGGGGACTTCGGCGAAGAACTCCGGGTATTGCGGCCGACCGGCTGCATTCCAGAAAGTCAACGCATTGACGATGGTCGCCAACTCACGATTGCTGAGCTTGCAAATGTTACTCATGATGAATGACTCCAAATTTGGAGGTTGATGAAATCTCCCCCGGTAGAAAACCGGCGGAGGGAAGTGCCCCGATCAAGGACGCCAGTGACGGCGTCTTGATCGGGGTTATGCGGCGTTGGAATAGCCCGGGTGATAGCCCAGCGCAGACACGACCATTTCGGTCTCGAATGCCGGCGTGGCACCTGTGGTTTTCATGATCGCTTGCACTTGTTCATCCTGCAGAAAGGCCAGGACGTCAGGTCGGTGCTGCTTGATGAACTCCCACACAGTCCTCTTCTCCTGAGGCGACAGGCTGTTGGCCGAAATCGTCTCGATGGTGTCGAAGTCAGGTGTAAAGCCGTCATCGTCAGCGACGATGGGCTTCGGATTCAGGAGTTCGTCGTCGCGTCGCTTGGCCTCAAGTTTGGCCATAACGACAGCGCAGCGGAGACCAGGCATTCCCTGTTTGCCTCTGCAGGCCATGCAGCTGCAACGGGGCCACGGTCGATCATGGAAAGCGCGCAGGTTCGGGCCCATTCCGTCCGTGGACGGTGTGGACATGACCTTGCTCCAAGTGAGGTAGGTAACGCGGACGATCCACGCGCGTGTGCGCAGGACCGGTTAGGAACGGACTGGTCGAACTGATTCCAGATCCGTGTGCATGCCGAAGTGTCGGCGGGTCCTGCGATTGGGATGTGGCGACTGGGTCGCGAGATCAATGGGACAGGCTAAGGCGTGTCAGACCATCAAGGATGCGATGCATCCAGCGATGGGCCATTCTGTACCCATCCCCCTAGCGTTCGTCAAGTGGTCACGCACAGAGGGCATTGCGGGCGTCGGCAAGCGCAAAAGCAAACGGGCGGACAGCCTGCGCTGCCCGCCCGTCGGGAATGCCTGGTGTCCGCTTACTTGGCCGCGGTCGGTGCCACGTTGATGAATGGTACGACCCCGCCGGTGGTCTGGGGCATCTGACCGTTCCACTTCTCGATGGCCTTCAGCTGGGCTTCCACCCGGCGCAGCTCGATCAGTTCGGGAGTCACCGCATCGCGCTGTGCCTTCAGGGCCACCGCCTGGGCTTCCGCATTGAGCTTCGCCGATTCGGCCGCGCCGCGGGCCTCCGCGATCCGCTGCTCGGCCTCGACGCGGATACGATCCAGATCCCGCTCGGCCTTCAGTTTCTGCTGCTCGGCGACCGTCTTGGCCTCAATGGCGTGATCGAACGAATCGCTGAACTTGAAGTTGGTGATGGAGAACTCGTCGATGATCAACCCGTGCCTTGCAAGTCGGTCGCGCAGGGATGATCGGATGCCCTCACTGACAGCTGGTCGCTTGGTGACCAGTTGCTCCGCGGTGTACAACGCTGTGACGGCTTTCATCGCCTCCTGGATCGCTGGGTCGATGATGCGCGGCTCGATATTCTCGAAGACGCCTGTACTGCGGTAAGTCGACACGACCTTTCGTGGATCGACGTGATAGTTGAGCGCCACCGTTGTGGTGACGCGCTGCAGGTCGCGGGATGCGGCCTCGCTCTCGGTCTCGGAGCGCTGGATCTGCACGGGCATCTTGTAGGCCGACTGCACGATCGGGACGCGCATGTGGATGCCTTCGCCCAGGACGGACTCGCTCGGCTTACCGAAAGTCAGCAGTACGCCGCGGTGTCCGCTCGGGATGATGATGAAAGGGGTGAGGATGAAGAAGCCGATGATGACGAGGACGGCGATAACGCCCCACTTCAACAGACGCTCGCCATAGGTGGCGTTGCCGGGACGGCCGCCGAATGCTTGCTTGAACATGGGTTGCTCCAGATGGATGTAATGGCGCTGGTGTCGCAAGTGGCGATTCTCCCTCGCCGAAACGAGGGAGCATAACTAATAAAATCAATGACTTAGAACGGGATGTCGTCGTCACCCATGTCGTGGGAATGTCCACCGCCTTGCGGTTGGCGCTGCGGCGCGCCCTGCGACCTGTTGTCGCGACCACCACCATTGTTGCCACCACCATTGCCGTAGCCGCGGGAGCCATTGCCACCGCCGTTGCCGTTATTACGGCTCTGCTGGTTGTTGCTGCCACCGTTGCCGCTGCCATTTCCGTTGCCGCGGCCTTGCTGGTAGTTGCCACGGCCTTGGCCGCCATCACCACGATCATCGTAGCCACCGCCGCCGCGATCATCGTCGTGTTGGTTGCGGTCGCCGCGCTGACGATTGCGATCACCTTGGCCCTGGCGATCATCGCTGCCACCACCACCCAGCATCTGCATGTCGTCGGCGACAATGTCGGTCGTGTAGTGCTTGACGCCATCCTTCTCGTAGGAGCCGTATTCGAGGCGCCCTTCGATATAGACCTGACGTCCCTTGCGCAGGTATTCGCCGGCGATCTCGCCCAGCTTCCCGAACAGTTTGACGCGGTGCCACTCCGTTTTTTCCTGCTGGTTCCCGTCGCGATCCTTGCGAACAGATGTCGTGGCCAGACTGATAGTCGTGATGGCCATACCGCCTTGCGTGTACTTCACATCCGGATCGTTGCCGAGATTGCCAACGAGGATCACTTTATTCGCACCGCGCATAACATGCTCCTGGGCCGAGATCGGCCCCTCTTTGATCCTGGTCAATGCACAACGCTCCCCAGGCGGATGACGTTGCGTTTCGTAATGCCTGTTATTTCACGACAGGCGGTTTTGCGAAGATCTGAATGCAAACAACATTTGCAGCCATGGCTTCGCGTACGGTTACATTGCCGCCCTCGCCCGACGAACGAAGTTAGGTGGGGTTTTCGCACTACATACCGGGCGTGGCAGCACGGTTGCGACAACGTTCTCGCCGCGGCGAGCTCGTATCACCTGGATGCCGAATGGGGTCAGTGTGAAGTGAGCACGGGAATTTGACCTGGCGTCGTTGTCCGAACTGGACGTGATCAATTCCATGGACTCCAGCCGCCGTGCAAGGCGCAGGCCCTCCTCGCCAGCAACCTCGACTCTCAGCGGACGCCGGCGGATGGACTTCTCGAAGGTGGAGAGCAGGAACTGCTGCTGGGCTGTGGTCAGGCGCATGCTGGAGGCGCGGACGGCGTCGAGGACCGCCTGCAGATCCCCATCCTGGATCTCGCAAACTGCCCAGTGCGCCATGCTCTCCTTGGTGCAGCTGGGAGGCGTGACCAGCCGGCTTCCGATCGGGCGTTCCGGACCTGCGAGCGCGGTGTAGAACACGTACCCGACGCGGGCGGTGGCGCCTGCAGGCGGTGGGATCAGTTGCCTGACCCCATCCTTCCCATCCCAGTAGATGCCGCCGAGACGAATCCGAACTCCTGCGGTCATCAGGCGTCTGCCTTGGTCAGCTTGAATGCGCCCTCGAGTACGGAGAACAGGCGGCGGAACTCGCCCGCCATCAGGGCGAAACGGGCGTCCAGCTCGGCGCGCAAGTCGTCGCGCTCCGTGGATTCGAGCTGCTCGACGGCTCCGTCCAGCAGCCTGAACTTGCGGATGACCAGGTCTTCGCCGATGACAAACGAAATATGATCGTCGAGCGTGAGCGCGAGGCGAGTCACCTGCTTCCCTGCTTCCAGGTTCTTGCTGACTTCGTCACCCTGCAGTTCCATGTGCTGCACCTTGACCACGCCACCTTCGTCCGTCGGATCGCGAAGTTCACATTCGTCTCCGAGGGAAAGCCCTTCGGGCAGCGGTTCGCCGGCGACCCATCCCGTCAGAATGGAACGCGGCGCGATTTCCGCGTTCAGCGGCAGCGCGGGGAAGCTGCCCATTGCTCGCCGGATCTCGCTGACAACGTTCTCGCCAACCTTTCTGCTGGAAGTGTCGATGGCAATCACGCCGTGACCAAGATCGATGAGGCCATCGGCGCGACCTGGCTTCACGAAGGCGCGTGGCAGCAGTTCGGTGACGAGTTCGTCCTTGATGCGTTTGCGTGTGCGCCCGCCTGGTTTGCGCCCTTCCTTCTGTTCGATCTCGGCCAGTTTCTTCGATAGAAGGTCGTTGACGACGCTGCTCGGCAGGATCTTGTCCTCACCACCTACCGTCAGCCAGATCGCATCGCCCTGCTTTGCAGCAAACACTTCGCTGTCGCGGCCGAAGGGACTGACGAATCCACGGCTGGCCAGCTCCAAGGGGCCAACCGGTTTGAGTTGGCACTCGGTCAGGTGTGCCTCGAGATCGTCGAAATTGAGAGTTACCGGGAATCGGAACAGAACGAGATTGCGAAAGAACATGGCGTGGCTTCCTTACCGTCTGATGATGTCCATCCAGGACGATTGCCGGCGCGGTGTGGCCGGCGCGTTGTCGCGGCGCCAAGGGTGGCGGCGCTTTGCTTTTGCGGGTGACACGCGATGCTCCAGATGTCTGGTCGCAGCTAGGCTATGGCTCGCCTGTCGAGTTTGGAAGTGGACACGTAACAGGCATATTGGAATGGGTGGTTACGCAGTCGTCGCGGCGCGCCGGGGGCGGGTGCGCACGCCCTTCTGGTTGGCCACGACTTGGGCATTCCACTCCGCGCCCTGGTAGCCATAGAACTCCCACACCGCAGGATCGATTGGCATATGGGTTGTGACCAGAGGGTTTAGGGTCAGTGTGTAGCCGTGATGCTGGATCGCTCCATTGCGGAACAAGGTCCAAAGCAACTCCATGCCGAGCGTCGCCACCACCCGATTGATGGGCCACGGCTGACGGCGAATCGCTTCTTCGGCCGAGCAGGAAGGAGCTTCCCGATCGGCAGCGGCCATGTGCTCCAATTCAGGGAATAGATCAAAGACATTGGGTAGTCGGCGCTCAGACGTCGGTCTCCCGAGGTGTCCGAGAATGACCTGCGCTTGGTGATCTCCATTCCCGAAATCAATCCATAGCGATTCGGAGTGGCGCTTGGAATACTGCTTGCCAAGCCCGGCCCGGAACAGGGCGGAATCGACGCAGGTGATTACCAGGTCTGCGTTGGTCGAGCCTCGATGATGTTGCGGTACGGCCTGCCAACCGACGTTGTAAAACAGGCCAATCCGATGGGCGAGAAGAACGGCTTTTGGATGGCCGATGTCGGCTGGCGTGAATCGCGAGCGGCCGACCGAAGCATTCGTCACCAGGTCACCGTCGTACACGGTGACCTCAAATCCAGGGTGCCCAAGGGCGCGCAAGGTTGTTTCCATGCTCGCGAGCTGGTCGGCCACCTGCGATCCTGTGCCGCCAGCGCCGATCAGGTCGATGCGGACAACACGCTCGGCCCAATCTTCTGGGATCGGGAACCTCCTCATGCGATGACTCCGCGCATGGCAGGTTCGGAGAACCCCAACTCGATCAGGTATGGGGCCGAAACGGCGCGCAGTACCAGCGGGATTTCCTCGCGCTTGGCCGCATAGCCAGCGACGACGGCAAGATACGGGCCACGGCGCGACAGATCGCTGGCGTCGTCCGTTCCAGAAAAAAAGGCACGCCCCATTCCGTGGCTGTGGATGTCAACGACGATCCTGTCGTCGTCGAGATCATCGACGTAAGACACCGATCCGCCGGTAGCCGAGGTGATCTTCGGCTTTTCCAGTGCGTATCCGGAAGGCGTGGCGATGATGGCAGCCGCCGTTTCGCTCGGCCTGGCCGCAATGGCAAGTTCCAGGAATTCGTGGAAGAGTCGTGCTGGGATTGGGCCGTGCGCGGGGCGGATGAACTCGTCGACCTCGCCGTAAGGCAACGGTGCGGTAAACGTCTCTACGCGCAGGCGAAGATGGAGGGCTGGCGATCGCGTTTCCAGGAACAACCCGGATGCGGTCGCAATGAGGCGCTTTCCATAGCCAGCAAGATCGGGGAGCGCGCCGTGGTGTGGGGCCGGAAGGATCGGGCAGGCCGTCTGGATGGCGGCGTCCAGCGGGGACAGTGCTGCGTTCATGCTGCACCCCGCACCGAGGCAAGCCACTTCCCCATCGTCATATGCAGCGGGGTTAGTTGGGTTGCAGGGAACGCGCCGGTCTTCTTGTCCTTCTTTGGCCAATACGTCATCGGGTCGATGCCCGCTCGCCCACCGGCTCGACGGATGGCGAGGTTGTGGTTCTTGTGGCTGAAGCCAGTGGCGAAAACGACATCCTCCCACTCTGGAATCGATGACGTATCACACGAAATCGGCAGCTTCGCACTCCCCGTGCAAATCTGGCTCGTCTGCCACACGTTCGCCAAGGGAGCATGGAAAACCTTCGTGCTTGGCGTTGGTCGTTCATCCTTCTCCAGCCCGACGATGTATAGCTTGCGGTTCACCGCGTACAGCGCCAACGTCGGCCAGCGAACCCTGATGGTCTTTCGCTTGCCGCTGGTGGGGTGCAGGTACATCGGACGGATGCTCGAAGGCACCCACCACAGAGTGCTGAAGCGATCCTGGAGCAGGATGTTCTCTGGGAGAAAGGTCAGCCCCTTCCCATCGGCTTCCGGCCTCTGCAGGAGATTCACGACAGACAGTTCATCCTCCGGCGATAGCGGGCGGCCCGGCATGATCTGCAGCCCTTTGCTTCTGGTTGCGACGCCGTGGGCCGTGACTGCCTGGAGCTTGTTGTCGTGGGTGTGGAACAACAGGGCAAGCGTGGTGGAGGCCCTAGCCGCCTCAACCTGTTTGAGGATGCTCTCGCGGGTCATGGTTTGGACGTAGGTGGCGGAGCGCTTATTCATAGGCATCGAGGATGTTCATGGCCGCTGTGACCAGACTGGCTTCGATCAGAACACGCTCGTACAGTTCGAGAAGTTGCGCGTAGTTCCCAGGCCCACAGTCGAAATTGACAGCGATGGTTTCGCCAGACTCCCCGTAATGATCGAAACCCTGCGACAGAAATTCAGGAAGCGAATTGTTGGTTGGGAGTACCAGAATCGCAGCAACATCGCCTTCTGGCTCTGATTCGACGTTTCTCGGCAAGTATGGAAGCGATTCAAGTTTCTTGCCGATTGCAAGCAGGTCTCCGATCAGCACATCGAGCTTGGAGCCCTTGTTCGCTTCACGCCATGCCAGAAACTGGCGCGATCTCGGCCCCATGGACTTCCTTGCCGGCGTCTGTACGAAACGGACAACCTCCGCGATGTACTGGATCGCTTCGTCAAATTGATCAGGCTCCGGTTCATTGGCTGGGTCGATTCCGAGTTCTTCCTCGAGAAGCTGTCTGGCGTGCTTACCGCAGACGAGCCTTCCGTCTTCGGTCCAGGTGCTATCGGCAGCGATGTCTTGTGCGAGTTCGCATTGGTAGGGGCAAACAGCTTGGACGACATCGTCTGCGTGGATGAAGAGGCCGAGCTTGGATGCGCGCGAAACGTAACTGAGAGCACTACTGAGAGCCGCAATATCCTCTTCGCTCTGAACGCGAGGCTCGCTCGACATGGGGGTATCGACTAGGTAGAGGACAAGGGTCGTTTCCTCCTCGCCTTGGCGGTTCAGTCGATAGTCATGCGCAAAATGCCTTAGATCGACTTGCGGGAACTCAATGGCGAATGGCCTGTAAGGCCCCTTCTCGAACTTTCCTTGCAGCGCCGGCAGCTGCGCTTCCACGCGTGCATGGATACGCTCCAAGCCCGTCTGGAACAGATCGAGAGCGTCTTCCAGAGGACTTCTCGCAGTAAGCGATGCATCCTCGTCACGGATGAGGCCAGCCGCCTTCATTGCGCGAGCGAAGCCGGCGATCGCGCGGAGTGCCTTCGTGTTCGCCGATCTGGCCACGACGGCTTTGAACGCTCCACGCGGCACGTCCGGGAGGTTCGGCAACGCGCAATGCTCGACCATCAGCGCCGCGATACCACGCTCGCCAAGCTTGCAGGCGCGTGTGACTTCGCGCATGGGCAGCGTTCCTCGGTCGACCGCAGCACGAAGGCTTCGGTGTGCCCTCGCGCGCCATGAGGGCGCGAGAGAAATCGCCGCCTGCGCCGCTTCGTATGACAACTGGGGAATGGTTTGCAGGTGATTCATCACGCCAGCGGCAGGAGGAACGGATCGTTCAGGGGCTCCGGGCGCTGTAGGACGTGCGCTGAGAGGAACTGATGGACCGGTTCCCACCGGCGTTGCAGGTTGGCGTCCGGGGTGTTCGGATTGGCCGCCCATCGATCCAGTTCGGACAGGACGCTTTCGACGCCCGCCCCGCCCTTGGTCTGGACTGCCGGCTTGGTCAGCGGATAGACCAGCACATCCCCCTCCCTGACGGGCTCACCGATGGTGGCGTTGCGCAGGTGGGGGTATGCGGGCGCGTACATTTCGATGATCTTCTCGACCGGTGCAGTCGGGTCCGGGTCGGGAAGGACGGTGGCGCCCATTTTGAACTGGCGGGTCAGCGTCGTTGCGCCGGTCTTGGGTCGATCGGCGGTGGCTTCTGCGGTACTCATGCCGGCGCTCCCGTGTTGGTTTCCAGACCCTGCGCGCGGTCCCCGCCAGCGAAATGCCGCTGGTGGTCTTCGTGACCGCCTACGACCACTACGCCATCCGCGCCTTCGAGGCGTCCGCCACCGATTACCTGCTGAAGCCGATCGAATTTGGCCAACTTTTGATGCGCTTTACCCTGCGTTGGTCAACTACGAGCGTTGGGGCCGGAAAACCTTCCATATCAGCAACGCACTCACCGCTCGTTTAGCTATTACTGAAGCCAACATGCGGATCGGGCAAGTGCATCTGCCCTTCCCTGCTTTTTTGATCGTTTTCACCGACCCATTGGCGACCGAACTACTATACCGCCAGATGCGAGCCGAGTACTCCGACGCGGTCCAACAGCCCCTACCGAGTGCGCCGATATCGATTTTTGTGCAGCGCATAAAAAAGGAAGGTGACACCCACCCTCGATTGATTATCTCGACGGTGCTTGCCGAGCGGCTTGGGCGCAACCATGCAGCCTTCCATCATCTGAGCCGTCGCCAACTTCACCTCGATCCCAATTGGGACATTGAGCGTGCGCTACGGACGGATTGGGACAAGGTTACTCCCGGCGAGACTCTCGCTGAAACCGGCAGCCCCACCTCGAAGGAAATCCTGCTCGAC
>JAULKR010058329.1:0-11483 GCA_032356305.1 Prasiola linearis | reverse complement strand
ACCAAGGCCGAAGGAAAAGAAAGGTGTTTTCACCTGATGATTCGTTATTCCTTGCGCCAGTAACCCAGCTCATGACTCGATTTACTTTTATAAAATCGATTTACTGCTGATACACGAAGCCAAATTGCTCCACCGCGGCACCGTCAGGGCCTAATTCACCTCCGTAGGTTTTGCCGTCCAGGTGGTACGCTCCGACGACGTGCACTTCGTACTCGTCGAGCAGGCACGTGCCTACTTTGCCAAAGAAAGACATGTTTCCTTTGGGGACAACTTCTGAGTAGGTCGCGCTGCCGTCTGACCCAGCGACGAACGAGCTGTACTTCCCGGCATTGCCGCCGGGTACCCCTTCGGCAATCTCGTGGGCGAAGTCTTCCGTAAAGCCGGGTTCTTCAAATACCAGCACCCATACCGAGTACAAACCAAACGGAATCAGGCCTTCCATCTTCAGGGTGATTCGCGTTCCTTCCTCGGTACACTTTATCTTCAACTTGCCTTTTGCCGTGCTAAATTCGCCGAAGGTAAGCTGGTGTCCGTTCGGAGCAATTACTGGGTTCATCTTCCGGTTTTCGTACAGCAATCCATCCGGGTCGGTCGGAGTGTCTCCGGCTTCATTGGCGAGAAATAACGGAACAATCTCAATCTCATCGGTCTTGAAGGGGTCATGTGCTTCTTCTACCGGATCTGATGGGTAGATCAGGTCCTCGAGGTGTTGGCAACTGCTGAAAGAAACAACGAGTGCCAGGGCGATGCAATAATTCATGCGTGTTTTCATACTACTAAAGGGTTTAAATTGATTAATTATGATTAAGAAATAAGAATGATTACAGCGTATTAGTGGGACGCTCGAACCCTTGCCTGGCTTTTTCGTCAGGCATAATTTTCGGGTTAGAAGTTAATCGTTTGGTGGACCGCGACATTCGATACGACACGGTGCTGATGCAGCCCACTACTCCCAGTAGCAGGGTGGCTTGTCCCCCGTAGTAAGCGTGCGATCCGGCAAAGACGTAGTATAGTCCGAAACCGGTGGTTACTATCCCTCCGATGGCCACCGCCGGGAGCTGCCATCCTACCAACCAACCAGCCGTACGGGGATGTACGATGCCCTGAGCCAGTACTAGTCCGTGAAAGACAACGTATAACAAAATCCACAGATAGGCCGCCGAGAAAATCCAGTCGCTCGCCTGGCTATTGTAGAGCGCCGGGATCATATACAGGACAAAGGTGACCAGCGTAGCGACCATCGGGGTACGTGAGCGTGGATACAGTCGTCCCACCGGCTTCGATTGCTTTCCGAAGAGTAGTCCGTCTTTCGCCAGGCTGTAAAGCAAGCGAGGCATCGCAGCGTAGGTGACCGTGAGGGTGCCCAGGGTAGCCGCTATCGATGCTACTGCCATCAGGTGATAGCCGAACGACCCAAACATCTGGTAGCCGACGGCCAATTGGGGGGACGCACCTCCGTGCCCGTAGGCGCTGTATTGCGCCACCTGCCATTCGCCCCAGGGTAGCGAACCAGTCACCCCAATACCCAACAGCAACGAGGTACCCAGGATGATAAGCAGCCCTACTCACATTCCCTGAGGAAGGGCCTGTTTCGGATTTTTCACTTCCTCCGCCAGCGAACCGGCCAGCTCAATCCCCACAAAACTCCGGAACGCTAAAGCCAGCCCCATCGTCAAAATGCCTTCAGTGCCGGTCCAGAGGTCATCGGTTAGTGACGGTAGCAGGTGCTTTTCGCTCCACAGTTCGGTATCGCCCCAGAACAAGAAGCCCGCCAGGCCGAAGAACCATATGATGCCTAGCAACAGCACCAGCAGTCCCAGGCTAACCCAGGCGGTGGTGCGTATGCCGAGTACATTGGGAATAACCGCCAGTATCGTCAAGAGGAAAATGCCTGCTTCCTGCGAAAATTTTTCGCCGAGCAAGACTTGTAAGCCAAGCGCACCGTCGGCGGCTTCACTGGCCATGGTCAGGGCAATCATACTATAGAACGCCAAGCCCAGGAAGGTGCCCAGCCACTGACCGACCGCTCCCGGAAAGATGGCCCGAGCGTAATTGTACAAAGCTCCGGCGCGGGGGTAGGCTACGCTCAAATGCGCTGCGGAAAGGCCTAATAGTAGGTGGATGATAAAACCTACGAGCAAAGCAAATACAAAATAAACGCCTTGGGTAAAGTAGCCTGTGAAGTCGCTCACCAATGTCCTGGCCGCTACCACGAAGGCCACCCCGGCTACCATGACGTCGCGGGTATCCAACGATTTTGATAATTTGGGTGGTCGTTCCATGTCGCCGGTTGTTTGAGGCTCAGTCATTAGTTTGTCGTTGGCATTTTTGAGGGCCATGGTCTGATCATTTACGAATGACGAAGTAGCGGTTCTGAAAGTCTTGCTCGATCAGGTGTTCGCTGACCTGATGAAAGCCTGCTTCTCGCAACATCCTGTTAGCGGTCTCACGGCCCCACATGGCGCCCAATCCCATACCATTCTGCGCCAGCGAGACCGTCATGCAGTGCATGGTAGATAAGGTGTAGAGCAGCGGAGCAATCGGATGATCTATATTGTTTTCTACCTTGGAAGAAGCATTGATGTCTACCATCAAGAAGTGACCGTCTTCATCAAGGGACTGATAGATTCCCTGTAGTACCAAATCGGGTCGCGCTTGGTCATGAATAGCATCAAAAGCCGTAATCAGATCAAAGCGCGCCTCGGGCTGATAGCGAGTCAGGTCTTTCTGCTCAAAGTGCACGTTGGTGAGTCCCTGCCCCTGCGCTTCTTGCCGGGCTACAATCAGCGGTTCTTCACAAAGGTCGTATCCTACAAACTGACTGGCAGGAAAATGCTGGGCCATCAGGTTGAGTGCCCGACCGCTGCCGCACCCCACATCCAGCACCCGGATGCCTTTGGTTAAGCGCAATACACTGTCCGGAATGAGGGGCAGGATTTTGTCGATGAGCATCGGTACCACGGCGAGGCCGCTATCTTCGCGCATGACTTCATGAAAGCGAGGAAACTTTTCGTAAGGCACTCCCCCTCCTTGCTGAAAACAGCGAACAATTTCGTCTTCCACCTGCCCCAGTGTACTGATGTACTGGGTGAAGACCGCAATATTATCGGCTCCGGCCGCTCGAGTCAGGTAAGCGGCATGTTCGGGCGGAAGTTCGTAGGTGTCTGGCTGGGGATGATACTCAACAATCCGTCCGCTGACCATGGCTCCCAACCATTCGCGCACGTAGCGTTCGTTAAGTCCGGCTTCTTTCGCAATCGTACGGTGGGTAGCCGGGGGGAGTTGCTGCATCGTATCAAATAGGCCGGTACGATGGCCAATAGAAACCATGAGAGAAAGAGCTCCGTGGTTGAGCAGCGACATCATTTCGTTAGCGAACGCTTCGGCTCGGGTGGGGTTGAGATGACAAACTTGACACATATCTTGTTAATTTTTATGGAATACTGCCTAGGTAGTACTCGTGTTGTTGTGATGACACAAAGCAAGCGCGAAGCATGACAAAGACCGAATTTTTGGGGTTTACAAAAGGTAGACACGCCAAGAATGTAGGGTAGACAAAAAGTAAACATGAATAGTTAAACAGCTGATTTTCAATAGCATGTAGTATATTTTGTTGCGTTCTATGAAACTCGGGATTTAGGAATCAGCAACCATGGCAGACGTTTCTGGTAGTGTCATTTTCTGCTCAATATGCATCAGCACGTCGAGGATAGATTCTTCAGAACCCATACGCAACTTTTTGCGGAGCCGGTGGCGGGCGGTCTTTACACTATCCGGTGAGATACCCAGGGTTGCCGCTGCTTCTTTGATGTTAAGATTGAGACGAATCAGCGCACACAGCTTTCGTTCTTTCGGTCCCAGCTCGGGACATACTACCGCCAGGCTACGAAAAAAGTCGGGGTGGACGCTCTCAAAACGCAGCTTGAAGTGTTCCCAATCGTGGTCGATACTTACGTGCTGCTGAATATGCGTCTTGAGCTGACGAAAATCGCGCGAACTCCACTGTTTCCGTTGTTGAAGGCTCTCTACTCTATCCCGTAGTTTGTTCTTCTGAACGAAGTTCAGCGTATAGGAAGTAAGCTGCTGGTTGCGGTGGTCTAACTCCTGCCGAAGCTGCTGCTCTCTCAGTTGTGCATTCTCCCGCACCGTAGCGGTGAGTGCCTGAGAGTCTCTTAGTTGTTCTTGTTTTCTACGTATCTTCAGTCGTTGACTAACGGTAATGGATACGCCTACCAGGGTAGTAATAGTAAGCCCATTGCTGTCATATTACGCTGTAGGCGACTGATATGATTCTCTTGATGGAGCAGCTCGATCTCTTGCTGTGGCAAAGCCAGTTCTTTTTCTTGCTGTTCGTGCTAATACTTTGCTTCCATTTCGGCAATGGCTTCGGCTTTCTCCTGGTTTGGTAGCGCATCTTGCAAGATCGCGTATTGTTGATAATGCTCGGCCGCCGGTTGATAACGTTGCATGCCTTGATACGCATCGGCTAGTCGGTGGTGCAACAGCGATCTACTCCGAAGGTTTTGGCCGACCATTGATAGCCCCTTGAGGGCTTCCTGGCGGGCCAATTCGTATTCGCCTAGGTCGTTGTGCATATAAGCTAATGACTGATAAATGCTAGCCGCTGCGGGGTAGTTGCCTTGCTGCTCGTGAAGACGCAATGCCTGGTCATAGTACTCTTGCGCCTTGTTCCGTTTTTTCTGTTTAGCCGCTAACGATCCTGAATTTTGATAAATAGCGTTAGACAGGCTGTTTTCTGTAGTGGTACCCGCACGCTCAACCACCGAAAACTCCGCCGAATCATACTGATCGGTTAAGTAGAAATTAGTGCCCAGGTTGAAGACTGCTCTAGCGATGCTTTCCTGGTCTCCTAGTTGCTCGTCAATCCGCAAAGCCCTACGAAAGTAGCGATTGCGGAGGGCGTAGTTTGCCAGCCGACCGTGATGGCCAAGCCGTTGTACGCATCCGATAGCGAAGACAGATACTGCATAAAACGTGGATATCGTACGATCAGGCTATCCAGTTGGTGAATGGCGCGTTGACTTTCGGCTACCGAACCCAGCATATCGCTCGGCAGTCGGTACAGCACGGCGCGGTTGGGGTATATACGCACACGCACCGCCGCCAATGCCGATGAAGCAGAAGAGGGGGGGGGGCTGCCCAACGGCGTGTTGTAGGATCGTTTGGGCTTGCTCATAGTCGCCCATCACCCGCAACGGCAAGGCTCGTAGGCGTTGAATCTCTAGCGACAGGGGCAACGAATCGAGGTGCGATGCCAGGGAATCGGCTCGCTGCGTGTAGACCAATGCTTGAGCAGGCTGTAACCCGATACAAGCGATCAACTTGCTGCTCGAGATACTGCGTCTTGCTGAGGTTGGTGGGCAGCGTAGCGAGGTGCTGAAGTACGGAGTCGGAGGACTGGCCGGAAGCACCGCCAGTTAACAAGAGGGGCGGTAAGGCAGAGCGCAAGGTAGAAAATAACAGGACGCATGGTTGTTTAGGTTTAGGTAAGACTATGCAAACCTATCCAAACAATCGGTCAATGCGGCACAAACCAAGTATACATGAAGAAGGCAATAGATAACTAGTGTACGTACGTATTATTGTAATTAGCTCATTACCAGCATAGTACGATTATTACGAGGCTCCCCTAAAAATGGATGGCTTGTTTCTGTAGGTATGTGTTACTCCTCAGCCGGTAAGGGCGATGGCGGTCGGTGTTAGAACACGTAATTCACCGATATCGCTGGATAAAATCGATGACGGTACCGGCAAATGCGTTAGGTTCTTCGTAATTCGGCGAGTGGGCTGAATGGTCAAATAACCTTAGGAATTTATCCTGCACGGGAGTTCCTAATTCCTGGTACGTCTGTTCGGCCAGCACCATCGGGAAAACTTTATCGTGCCGCCCCCAGCAGATGAGGGTGGGTACGGTGATCTGATGGAGTTGATGGGTCATATCCAGTCCCTGATCCAGAAACTGGAAGTTATAGGGGGCAAAGAAATACGCCGTTGAAATGGGGGAATGAAAGAGCAACTCCGTAAAGGGAACCGGCAGTGAATCACTTTCCGGATTATAATCGTAGCCGTTTGCCCGCCCCACAAATGTATAGTGCGCGTCGTCGTTGATGCCCACCACCGGGTGTTGCTGATACCAGCGAAGCGCAAATTCCCAAAAGGACGGATCTAGGCCTTGGGCAATTTTTTCGTACGCAAAATCCATCATCATAGTGCGCGAAAGCGCGTTGGCCCGACTCCAACTATGCCCCCCGTCCACTTCTATCCACCCTCGAATCTTGGACTGGTGCTGTAGCAAATAGTTGGTTCCCAAGGCCCCTCCCCAAGAGTGGCCCATCAGAAAAATGCTGGGTTGGTCGTACTTGAAATTGATGAGTTGCACCAACTGGTCTAGATCTTCCGTAAACTGTTCCATCGTTGCGTCTTCCATCGAGGGGTTTCCCTGACTCATCCCGCACATCCGCTGATCCCAATACACCATCGCGTAGGATTCTTCCATCAACTGGTGCGAAGGAAAAATAGTGTAGTACTGAGAAGACCCGCCGTCGGGGCCGCCGTGCAGTAGGATGATAAAGACCTCAGACTCTTTATTTCCTTTTACCCACACGGGCATGATGGCTTCTTTGTTCTTTACATAAAAGAAGTCTCCTTCATGGAACATTTCGTGTTCTTCGCAGGCCAATAGCACCGAAGACAGGAGCACTACCAATGACAAAATAGTGTGAATGGTTTTCATAGGGGCATGATAATTCCGCTGTTGATCGCAAAATGCGTCAGGTAATAGCCATTGAAGGGGGCCTTCCAGAAAATTTCCGGCCGGGCAAAAATTTGGATCGTCTTACCGTGGATGTTGATGCCTCGGTACCCCATTCCCAAGCCCACCGAGGGCATAATTTTCCCCTTGCCTGATCTTTTATTTTCTACAATAGCCCCGTTGGGCAAGACCTGGTACACGTCCCCTCCGTGGGTATACTGCCGTAGATATCCTAGTCCGAGGAAGTTTTCGAGGACGAAGCCCCGGCCTAGAATCAACCGTTGACCTACCTGTAGTCGGATAAACCACGAGGTGTTATTTCGTCGATGTAGATAAGCCCCGATGCTTACTGCCCAAACCAATTGGTGTTTTGGCGATTGCAAGGGGTAATGCTCTACGCCCAGCGTGAGGCCGGGATGCGTTAGCGTTTCGCCCCAGTAAGCGACGGTCAACGCCCGGTTGGGGAGTTCTTCGGTTTGGGCATGGGTTAGCACGTAGCTAAACAAGAGGACTACGAGAATTTTGTATTTCATCATAGGGCTTTGCGTGGATATGATTATTCATAATGGGATGTTTGGGAGCTACCGGAGTTAGAATACCTACGGCGGCCTGCGGAGTGAGCAGCAGCTCAATCCGGGTAGACTTTTGTTCGGTGACCGCCACGGCTACGCTATCAGTTTGATAGCCTAATTTCTTGATGTGTACCTGGTAATCACCCGCTGCCAGTGAATCTAGCCGAAACCGACCGTCGGCATCCGTAAGCAGGGCGGTGGTCGCCGGGTGAGTGGTAATGCTGACTCCGGCCACCGGTTTCTGGGTAAGGGCATCGCGCAGGGTGCCGGACAAATGTCCTAGCTTTTTCGCCGATGGCCCCAGGACGATGGCCAGGGTGGCGGTTTGTGCTGGTTGCAGCGCCAGTTTTAGCGATTCGTTGCGGTAGCCCGTTTTCTCGGCCGTGATTGTATAGTCACCGGTGGGAATACCGGTCAGTAGAAAGGCACCGCTACTATCGGTGAGGGCGATAGAAGTAGGAGGAACGGTGGCTACTTGTACTCTGGCCAAGCCTGCGCCTGCTTCGTTGGTGATGTGGCCGCTGAGCTGAGCAAAGGATATCAGGTCGAGGGTATCTTCCTGGCAGGCGAACAGCCCGAACAGGCTCATCAGGCAAAATAGGGTACGTAGGTGGATCATGATGCTTGGTTTTATAGGGTTAAACACTAATCTTTATTCCGGCAGGGGCTGGAAGCCGTTCTCGATGATGATGCGCATACCCTCGCCTTGCTGCTGCACTTGGTAGGCCGGGGCCCGGCCGTGGTTCTCGATCTGAATCAGTTCCAGAAAATTGCCTTCCTGGGTAATGCTATAGTCCATCCTGTTGCCGAGCAGGTCTTGCTGAAGCGAATTGTAGGCTCCCCGTTGCTGCACCTGAACGTCGTTTTGGTTGCCGTGCAGCACGCCGGTGTAATCGTTACCGATGCCCTGCTGGACCACGTCCCAGTTATTGTTATCTCCCGATTGGAACAGTTGTAGCTGCTGCGCTTCGCCTTCCTGAAAGATGCGAAGCTGCTGCTGCTGGCCAGATTGCCCGGCGGTTGCCGCCTGATCTTGCCCCACTTGCTGAAGCTGGAGCCGGTTCGAGTTTCCCGGAGCCAACGCGCTGGCATCGGGTAATGAAGGGGTAGGGTTATCAATGTCCTGAGCCAGTGCCTCGCCGAACAGGCCGAGTCCTAGCATGAATAGTAAGCACGGATATTTCATAGCGATAAGAAAAACTTCCGGAAGGATTCACCTTCCGGAAGTTGGTTAAATGGATTAAAAAGGAACTCCGGTTCCCTGGGCCACGATGGCCGTGTTGCCACTGCCTTGCTGAACAGCGTCCACGTAGTCGTTCACGCCCGCCTGAAACAGAAAGGCTTCGTTCTCCTCGCCGGTCTGCTTAAGCAACGCTTCGTTGTCCCGCGCACTTTGTCCGAAGGTGAACGCCTGCTGAATCAATCCCCGGTTGCCGGTCCCGTCTTGCTCGGCCGTAACGATATTGTTGAGGGCAATGCCCCCCTGGGAACCCTGGTCAATGGTTATTTCATTGTCAATCCCCCGCTGCGTTGCCGACACTTGGTTGTTTCGGGCGGTTCCGTCTAGCCCGGCTCCCTGGTTGATCGTCGCATCGTTCCTTCCGTCTTGCCAGATGGTGGCGTGGTTATCGGTCGCCTCACCTACCGTACCTTGTTGGATGATAGCGAAATTAGTACCCTGCTGCTCAACCTCGGCGCTATTGTCTTCCGCCACACTACCGGCCCCTTTTCCCTGGTCAACGAAGGCCGAACTCGCCTCACCGCGCTGCGTCACCGTAGCGTGGTTAGCGATAGCGGTGGCTCCGGTGGTTCCTTGCTTAATTTCTACGATGTGATCAATCCCGCTTTGGTGGGTCGAAACCTGGTTGTCCTTGGCCAAACCGCCCACTCCTTGCAAGATAGAGGCCCGTTGAAGCAGCCCTTCCTGATGCACCGAACCCTGGTTGCGAATCGCTTCGCCCTCCGAGCCCTGATCGATCACGGCCCCGTGCTCTGCGCCGCGCTGCTCAATCAAGGCTTCGTTTTCTTTTCCGATGCCCAGGTGCCCTTGGCCATTGGCTGCGAAGTTGCCGCTACCGTGCTGCTCGATCACCGAACGATTGTCCTGCGCCGAGCCGCCGTCCGCCCCCTGAAAGACCAGCCCTTCGCCGTTCTCGCCACGCTGATTGATGGTGGAATGGTTACGCAGGGCCAAGCCGACGCTACTTCCCTGATTTACCGAGGCGTTCATGCCTGCTCCGGCCTGCTTGATACTGGCTTTATTAAGTTTTGCCAAGCCACCAGTAGCTTGGAGTACCGTGGTCCGGTGGTTTTCACCCACCTGTTCAATATACACTTCGTTGTTCTGACTCTGGGCTATTGCCCCGAAACCGAGCAGCGTATATCCGAAGATTAAGACTTGCTTTTTCATGCGTTGAATGGTTAGAGACCTTGAAAGAATAGATAGTCCTTGGCACCAGAACCGCAGACCTCAGACGGTCTTACCGGTTATGGGTGCCTAAGTACTAGTGATCAATAAGATTTAAAAGTCCTAGATATCTTCACTTCCAAGAATGACGATCGCTTCGTTGGCGTTTCCTTGCTGTAGTATCTCTGCGAGATCATCTCTTCCGGCCTCTGTAATTTCGGCATTGTTGAAGTCACCAAATTGTTCAATGGTTGCGCGACTGTTTATGCTCGTGTCAAAATTACCTTGCGAAATAGTCGCTTCGTTTTCGTTGCCTTCCTGCCAGATGCTGGCTTCGTTACCTTCGGCGATGTCGCCCAAGCCTTGAATAACTTTAGAAGAGTTACTGTTACCATGCTGGGTTTGCGTCACTTGGTTATCCCTCGCGAAACCATCGGCATTCGCTCCCTGAAGGACCGACGAGCTATTATCCTCACCGCGTTGTAATTGACTAACTCGATTATTTACCGCGGCTCCTATCACATCTCCCTGTTCGATAGTGGCTGAGTTTCCTGAGCCTTCTTGGTGCTGCGAAGCATGATTTTCTTTTGTAATCCCAGTGCTGGTTCCTTGTTCGATGAAGGCTTCGTTTTCTGAGCCCGCTTGGTGCTGCGAAGCACGATTCTTCTCTGCGGTTCCCGAGCCAGTTCCTTGAGATAGTCGAAGTAAGTTTCCTTCTCCGGATTGGAACTGCGTGTTTTCATTGCGAATGCCAGTACCCCTCTCAGAACCCACCCGAACATCACTGGAGTTGTCTGTTCCCCGCTGCGTGATAGAAGTTTCGTTCTGCTGGGCTAAACCGACTACTCCGTGAACAACTCTTACTCGGTGGTTATCGCCAATTTGGTCGATATACACTTCGTTGTTTTGGCTCTGGGCCAAAGCACTCGCGCCAATGGCGGTGGCGAGCATACCGCTGAATACTACTTTCTTGATACACATCATTGATAAAGGTTAAAATAAAACATACATAAAATTCTCACTTGGGCCGGGCTGTCCTCCTGACGATCCGTCCTCGCTTGATTTTTTTTCAGCTTAGTCGTATTTCCACGTCATCGCATCGATAGCTTGTTGCACCGAAGCCGGGGCCAGCGCGTGTTCCTTGATTTCTCGGAACACCACGACCACCAGGTTGCGCTCGCGCGGCAGATCCAGCAGCAGGTGAAAGGTGAACAGGGTGCCCTTCTTTCCGTTGATCTTCACCGTATGGCGATCGAAGTCCCGAATAGCGGCTAAGGCGGTTCGGTCGCAGTAGCCCACCGCCCGGCAACAGTCAGGGGAAAGCGAGCTTGCGTGAAGGGGCCGTTTGGCTACCGGACGGCCTTGGGTAGGTGCTGATAATGTTTCTGTTGCTTGGTTCATGGTTTTCCTAAGTAAAGATGAATGCCCAGCGACGCTGACCAAAAGAAATCGTTGTACTTGCCCTGCTGCATCCGGTCGAGGGCATCGCTCAGCACGTACTGATGGCGCACTTTGGCGCTTAGTCCCAGGCGGTCACTCACCAGGTACTCGGCTCCCAGTCCGGCGGTCACCAGGCCGTAGCCCGAACCCAGCGGCTGCGCTTCTTCACCGACCCAGCCGCCGCCCAGGTGCAGCAGGGGCGTGAAGCGGGTTTCGGGCGACAGACGCCACTCGCTAAAGGCTTCGGCCAGCCACACCCCTTGCTGATACGCCCCTTCCCCGGCCAGTGTGC
>JAULKR010058218.1:0-11484 GCA_032356305.1 Prasiola linearis | reverse complement strand
AAGGGGTTAAGGCGGTTGGGGTGGGGGAAGGTAGTGGGTAAAACTTTTCTCATGCAAGCATTTGACTTGATATGCTCGATACTTTCATTTTATTGTTAATCGTGCTGCCAATCTAAACTTTATGAAGCATCGAATTTTCAGTGAGCGATAAGAGTTTATAGGCGTGAATATATACAAGAAAAATGATGACATGACAATTGATTTTTCTTCGCAAATACTAATGTAATTAGTTATGCCATGCTATGCAGGATTTAGTCCTTCCCCAACTGCTCAACAGTGGTAAAATGTTCAAGAGCAAAGGAAGAAATTCTCGCAAACATGAAACATGACAACAGCAAAACTATCGATGACGGCACTGAAAAATTGAAATGATTTTGATGTGCATCAATGTAATATTGCCTTGGCACATAGCTTTGTTTTCCAGTTATGCATTTTTTGAACGTACTGAATGCTATCCTTATTACACTTGTGTTTTATCGTTTATTATTTTGGCTATGGGAGATATGGATCAAGATACGGGTCAAGTCAGGGAACAAAATTGCCACCATATGCATGGCATTACTTTAATTTCGCAGATCACTTGCCAATCGAGCTTATGGTTTCTGAACAGCAATCTTGCACGTCGATCTTTTCGCGAAAGGGTAATTGGCCCATGGGTTGCAACTTCAACTTCAATTGAATTTCATAGACAATGGTTTTTCTGCTCATCTAAGGTAATTAACTGCCCTCCAGGTGCGCTTGTGAGTCCACTACGTAGTATACACGGACTAGAGCTTTCATACCGATTTCAGTTCAATTTGGACACTTCTTGGTCACACCTTGCTCAGAAAAAACAGTTTGCAAAAGAATGTGTGACCACGAGTGTGACGATTGTTTTTTTGCTTTGCTTTGTATGAAAAGTTAGTTGGCGGCGTCAAAACGTAGCTCTGAGTTTTCGACGCTCGAGTGCACTCACGGTAAGTGCTTGCGTGTGTGCATATTGGCAAATGCGCATGCATGTAGAGGACGTCTGACGTCCGACCGGTGTCAACAAGTATCGGCATCTGTCGCTCAGCAAGACATCGATTATTCACTGCTGTGTGCGAACGACTCAATAGTTGCTGCTTTGGTAGCAGGCCAAACTCCAGTGGACATTCTGTCAATAATGCGTTGCCGCCCTTCCTGATGCTTGACTGGTGCTTGCTATGCCGATGTTATCATTGCTCAGTTGACCGAATTCTTGCCGTGGTCTGGCATTGCAAACCGTACAGCGTGATATACAATGGCTGCCAGTACTTTTTAACCTTTGTCCTCTTAGGACGATTACTTCCGTAGAAGCGAACACAACAGTACTGCACCGCAACATTTGTGTAATTTCATGACAGTGGCTACACAAAACTAAATTTACCGTACACGTGATCTTTTTGTCGTTGCTTTAGCTGCTGTATATTTATGGTGGTCGACGCCGATGGACTGCATCCGTTGCTATCAGACACCCTCAATTTGTCCTCGGCTGTGCATGAAAAGTGGGAAGTCGTATTCAATTGGTCCGATGCGGTTCTAGGCGAATATGGTATTGCGGAAGGACTCAGGACTCATGGAAAAAGTACATAAAGCTGCGCTTGCGAATCTGAGTGGCCAAGCCGCATTCGTCAACGTAACTGAAAAACTTGAATATGCTGCAATGTTTCAGAATGGTGCTTTAGATGTGTCCTCACCTGTCACACTTATGATGCCATAGGATTCAACGAAAAGCTTTTGCAATGTTCCTTTTCTTGCTGCAGGTCTAGGAATAAAGCGTGATGCTCTAAGAATTCTAGTCCCACTTTCTTGCCCAATTTCATGAAAGACTTCTCGTCACTTTTAATGGCTCAGCGTGAGCTGGCGAAGGTTTATCCTGGTGAGTATGCTGTATCACCGGTGATACAGGTACCTGCACCGAAAATCATGTGCTCGGTTCATGGCTCAAAAAGATTTAACGGTTCATGAGGTACTAATGAACCTAATGAATCAACGTAAAGCACTTTGTAGATCTATGCTTCATTGTCTCATCTTGCACAGTATGTGAGTCGGAATTGTCGGTGTCACTGGTTACCATGCGCAAAGACAAAAAGTGACTCATCAAGGAGCCGCATTTTTGCAAATTCGCGGTCAACTCCGGTACCAGTCCCGGTACCACCACAAACCATTGCTTCCGGCAGCAGCCAGACGGGTCAGAGAACCTATGATATCGTAATTCGCATCAATGGTGCCATCATTACCATCATCGAGCTAAAGGCCCCCGCCAGCTTCGTTCTTTATGAATTAGGGCAACGACGGAAGTTCAATCGAGAAGGGTAGTGTCTCTAGGGGATGCCAGTGAGTCTGTCGTGATTCCTTCCCCTGTTGTGTCAATGGCATATGCATCTACACACAGTCATCATCTTCTGGCATCATCCTTTGCAAGCCTCACGGTGGACTTTCCTGTTCTTATTTAAAAGTGTGACACATTGCAAAATATATTTTTGAGGTCAAGAAGCATTGTGTGATGGAGGGAGGCATATGCGCGGGTGACGACTCTTACCATGTCCGCAAAAACATCTGGAGTCCACGTGGCAGGTCGCTGGCAAATAGCAAGGTGCGAAAACTTGCCCAAGTCGATGTCGCAAGGCAGCATCTACTCCCTCCATGACCATCCTTCAGTGCACAGCGGGCTATCGAGAATGTATTCTTCCGCAGGCCCTTCAATGTCTGTGACGCCGCGTTGTGACCTTTCTTGCTTTTGGTGAAAGGATTGGTACACATGCCGTGCTTTTTATGATGATTATAATATTAAAATTATAATTGGTCACCAGGCAGAATAACGGAAGGTCAGGGTTTTTGTGGGGAAAGAGCAACAACAATTTAATGATCTCTTGATAACATATATTACAATTAAAAATGAAATCATTAAATGATGTGTGCTAGATAGTTTTGTAAACAATGAGAAGCTGTTGCTCTATACCCGCAGAGACCCTGACCATCCTTTGTTCTGCCTGGTGACCGGCCTCGATCGCAGCTTCGTGGTGCAGAGGGGCCATGCCGTGATGGCGACTTGCACTCATCACCCGACCTTGACCACAATGTGACTTCACTGTTCCGAGTCATTGCAAAGTTCCTGGTGGGCATGCTATCAGCTCTACATGTACCCCCTGGTCTGCTTCTCATGTCGTGACCGTCGACAGCACAGATTTTTTGATCCGTGGTGGGTTTCCAGCCATGGATGCTTCAGGCTACTGTGGGTGCAGCTGGATGCAATGAGGCATCGGCCCGGGCCCCGAGATTCGTCTGCTGACTGGAATAAGAGTTGAGAAGATTTTTCTCAACTCTTGGGATAATATCACCGAAGATCTGAGCTGCAAAGAAAGTGGCGGCCAAACACTGTCAATGGGGGGAGACACAGAGTCAGGATCAGATACAAATGCAGTACCACCGCTCTTCACCAGGTGCATTTTGGTATCAGCACTGATCACGATCGATTGCCGCTGTCACAATTAGCTTATTGCAGGCTCTGAGTGTTGCTGAGCAATCTGACATTGTGCGCAAGACCAGCCTCGACTCTGCTCTTTGCTGCAGAGCCTAATTGATAGATTCAGAATCCAGGTGTGTCCTTAGTGTCCGACAAAGAGGAAGAGAGAAAGAGAGGGAGGGAGGGAGGGAGGGAGGGAGGGAGGGAGGGAGAGGGAGAGTGAGAGGGAAGGAGGGAGGGGGGGGGGAAGGAAGGGGAAGAGGAGAGGTAATTGACAGCTGTATTGCAAAGGCACACATTCTATTCGAACGATTTGCTTTGGCTTTTGTCACCAAAAGTCATCCGGAAGCCTGGCCGCCTTGAATATATTGACCGAGCTCACTGGTCACAGTCTTAAAGTCTAGGTGGCGTATGAGTTTGTCGGTGTTTTGTACCGGCTTCGGTAGGTCTAAATATGCAAACTCATTTTCATGAATCCCTTCCCCGTATTGTATTTCATCGCCCTCGAGTGTATGCCTAGCGACTGGGGTTCATGTTGTCATAGAGTCGCAAGCCAAACATACGCATGCATGGTCGCAACGTGATTTTCATTGAAATCAGCTTGAGTCTATTAGATATGCTAATGTAGCCTCGCATTGTGGCCTTTCAGTAATTGCACCGATCAAAGCATCGGTTTGGGCTCATGATCGCGACAGGGCTGCTCTTCTGGCAGCCATCAACAGGAGTGGCAGGTACGACCAGGTCCGGCGCCCTGAGTTGGTGGCAGGCACCGATGCTGCCGCTTGCTAGATGTGGCGGCTGCATGGCCTTTCATGGCTGCCAGCTCATGCATGAGAACTTGCCAGAAATGCTCGAAATACATGGCCACCTAGGAGAAGGAGTGTGTGGGGCTACATACGCTGCCACAATGGGAGCATCTCAGCAGCCATCAAGCATGGTCGACAACCTTCGGCGAATGGTCGCCTGGACACACTACGTAAGGTGCATGTCTACATGAGCTTCTCAACCTTGACACGAAAGGCAGAGCTGACTACCCTTGTCAAAGGTAGGTCAGTGTGTCTTGCACAATACAGTCCTTTAGCGGACGTTGGAAGGCATGATTCCAGTCTTGTCCAGATCACCTCTGTCAACAGCAAATTGTAGCCACCAAAGGCATATCGAGTCATTCGGCACAGTCTGACCCTTGTCTGACCCCCAAGCTTGACCTTAAAGTCATTTCAAGTGACCATGCCCCGAGATCAGCCAGCCTTTTTGCATCGTGCTTAAGCCAGCCTTGCCTTGTGACACCCTTCTTAGTTCCGATTCTGTCTCACATCGTGACTGCATGTAATCAAGGTGTGTGACTGACGAAGACCGGCCGGTGCTAAGTCTGCTGCCACCTCGTCATGCGTTGTTTGAAACGAAAGGGCGGCTGCATTGAATGGGGCCCGCATTATCGACGTAGGCTAGGCAAGATCTGACCGAAGAGGATCAGTAAATTCTGTAGTGTGGAAGTTCTTCCGTGTCTCTTCAAGTTACTTCAATCCTGTGTGTGTCGACGGTCTGACTATTTGCACTCTCCCTCACATCTGCTTGAACGTTATAGTCGTCTCGCAACATTCGAGGTGAAAACAGACTAGTCTCAAGAGTAAACGCCAATCTTTCCCACACTGACGTAGAGTCAGTGAAATACTTTTTATTATGCTCCTTTTGCGTGCACACACACAGACACACACACACACACACACACATGCATGCACGTGTGCACACACATACATATAGTGTATGTGTGTAATTTTTCTTCCAACGTGATTTCTTTGTCTGGAAATCTTCTATGGGAAGTTCTCCATACTTGTTTTCTTTCATGAAAAAGGTTTTTATTTCACGGGCTGCATCATTTGCAGTTTTGATTCATTGTAAGCCGCTAAAAGTTGAAATTGCTGCATAGCTAGTGTATGATGCTTTTTCTGCATACGTTCGTGCTCAATCGTGCAGATCGGCAACTGGCTGCACAAAACGGTGACGACCCCAGCAATGCTCGGTTGAAATCGGAAGGTATGGAATTGTCTTTACCCAACGATGGCGCACGGGGGAGGCGGATTTTGGGCAACCGCAACTTCGCTATGTACTACAGACAAAGGCACCCAGCAGCCGAAACTAGGCAATCTGTTGCGGTGTGTTTTTCCCTTGATGTCAATGTCCGATCCCAGGATCCCTCTATAATCTTGTATAATCTTGTACGCCAGGTGGAAAACCGAATCCATCGCTTTCTCTCTTATTCTATTTTCCTAAAATTTACGTGTTGCACCGCCTGTCACCTTTTGTCGCTTCAATAACATGTTTCCTTTTCGTACCCTTTTCTCTCGAGTGAACCTCAAGTCATTTCTGCCCCCCGTCGTGTTCGCCACTCCTCACAACAATGAAGCACATCCAATAGGTTTCTTTTGAGTAGAAAAGGCAGTTTTATCGGGCTTTCTGGCAACACAGCAGTCACAGCCACGTGCACCATCACTGTGGCTTCGATTCGTAAGATAAGTAAGATAGGTAGAAAGAGGTCACATATGCGCCTGAAATTAACAAGGGATGACCTGCTCCATTATGTGTTGGGCTCGCCTTGATGGAGCTGTGCCCTCATTCGCTGCTTTATTGCCGATTCTGCATTCTTTTGCATAGTCGCTTGTGTGGGCGTTTTCACAATTCGCGGTCTGCTCTTTGTTGGGCAGCCACTTATCTCAGGTGGTGGCTGACCCTGCAGTGCCATTTGCAGTTTGATGAGGGTATCCTAGCACATCGGGTGTAGTCCTATGCCTTCCAAAGTCATGTGTGGTTGTGCAGGTCAATGCGGTGCTGGCACGGTATAGAGCATTGAATATTGCAGTGCACACACCCACTGTGAAAGCACCAGTGAAGGCTGCACAACGGGCGCAGCGTAGGTACGACAATGCTGAGCAAGCAGCAGTCGTGAAGGATGTTCTTAATGCAACCCGACGTCAAGTCCAAGGTCCGGCTGCAAAGCAACGCTGATGGGACAGGCGGGTTCGCATTGTGTGTGTCAGCCATGTTTTCCTGCCTTGGCTCAGCTGCGCTGTGGGTGTCCATACCTTTTCTGTACCTATCTTATTGGCGGTCACCCATGACCATGTTAAGTCCCGACCTAGATTTGCCACTGCGGCTAGGTTTGGGTTACAATGTCTCCCTTGCCGAAAGTACAGATGACAGTAGGTAAGCTATGTCGCCAAGGTTTCTTTGATGTCCGCTTTCGCGCTTGCGCTACCTGTGATCAGCCCTATCGGTAGCTCCAGTGAGAAGGCACCGACTTTGAAGCATTTTCTCTCCTCAAGATCGTCCTCTTGAGTGATACAGTCGTATGAAAGTGCAATGGCTCGTACAAAAGTCAAGCTAAGGGTTACCTCGAGTGCGGTGTAGGTTTTAGAATAGTGATTACACGTGAAAATAAGCAATAGCCCTAACGGCGCTTGGACCGTGACCTGCACTGAAAGGAACGTATGCTGATGTATGTAATCACAAGGAAGCCGAGAAAATTACTGCCTAAATTGGATTTCCTAGCCCGCAAGAGGTGTCATAAGTAATCGATCCAGCACTAGAGTCTGCAAAGCTTGCGTTCCAGCTTTTTGAAAGTTTTTCACACCTTGTTCAAACTATTTACAGAAACTGGACGAACGATGGCGTTGGGTTTAGGATTGCACCGGTTGCAAACTACGCGAATACATCATACGATGCTGCATCGATCTATCTTGCTCATATTATATGTGTTATCAACTGAAATTGTTTGCCCGACCTCCCATCAATGCGACATCGCGCAACAAGGAATTGCGCCGCATGCTCCACGAGCGCACGGCATGCCTAGGGCTCGGTGCCATTATCGACCGCTCGTGCTTGAGGCAATGATGGAGTCGCTTATTGACGTCATGTGACATAACTTACGCAAGAGAGACAATACCGTACTGCCGAAACGCAAGTCGTGAGTCGCAACAGCCTGTGAGACGGCCACAACTTGACTCAGGCTCTCGAGTCGAGATTGTCAATCATAACGCTTCGTCGCGCAGCCATTGAGATGCCTGTGGGCTAAGTGGCTGGAAGCCCGTGGACCTGCTGGCTCAAGGTACGACAAGCTTCTTTTAAATTAAAGACCAAAAATGTTTCCGCATGCGCATGTCGCGCAGATGGCCAGTATACTGTCAAACCGTAGAGAAAAAGGTATCAAGTTGCCTCCTGCGGCTGCGAACGCTTCCAAGAAATTTTGACATCCAAGGAAATTTCCCTGCTTCTCTTCAGCAAGCTTGATCTAAAAATGCTTATATAAGCACCTCTTCAGCGAGACTGTTGCTTCCTTAAGCCGTCAATTCGCACACGCTTGAAACATTTTTCTGCTTCCTTCCGAAAAAGTTCATAATCGTGTCCACAGCTCGTGATAACCGATCGGCAGGTGTCAATCAAATATTCATTCAGCGCTTCAGAAGAAAGGCTCTATGTACAGCTGAATTAATAAAAGACTTCACTGTATCGCATCTACAATCTCATCTGGCACCTAAGCACACGAGGCCTCTGACTATTTGTCCGAGCCTCTGCATCGATGACATCATGCAATCGTCATGAACGACCGAATATTGCTTGTTGACTTTTCCCATGTGACATCCTTTGCATTCTGTACCTCTGCATCCATCGGTGTTCACATGTGAGTGTACGCTGTGATGTAGAAATTTCAAATCATTCTTGCGGATTCATGTATGTACAACACGATGCATGAGAGGAGCAAGGATTAAAATGCTCTTTAGAAGTAAGCTTACGAGCTAATTGAATATAATTGAATACCAAGTTTACCTAGATTCTATTCGAATAGAACCTGCACATCCCATCCGCACTGAAAGTTATAGCATGTACTACAAGATTATGTTATGCAAGTCAAAATTCAAAAACCGAGAGGCCCTCTTCCGGTGTCGAGAAATGGTTACGTGTGCTATTTGATATTTGTGGATCCTCACTCAGGGTTTGACTATTGTGGATAGCATATGCTTGAGTAGACGACTGCTAGTATGGTGCTACTGGCGAGTTCCAACACATGTCATGCCTTTCGAATTACGACAAGTCTGGCTATTCGCTAGCTCGCTGGTGCAGTTCCAGACGGAGCGAGCAGACCATGCAGATCGTACAATGGACCTGGGGTAGGCGTTCCTCATTGGAGCGTGTTTTAAAGAAAGCAATGCTGCTAACCTTGACAGCTGCAATTTTGGGCAGCCAACAAACGGCAGCCCTTGTGTACAATAAGACACAACATGGTCAAAGACCTGGACGTGTTTATGGAAATGTAAGATCGGGCGCACTTGAATCGCAACATGTGCAAGGAGACTTGAAATTGACCATGAAGGCGCGTATACATTACCCATGCATGATTTCCCATGCACGGTTTAATAATAAGCGAGCATGCACCTTCTTGCGAACCTTTCTGGCGTCTCGTAGACTTTGCAAGCAATGGTACATCTCGTAGGCAGCATGAAGCGTGTATACAATTTTCCCACTCCATCTCGACTTGCATGCTTGCCAGGTGACGAATGCGGACACGGCTGCTCCTGCTGTCATTAGAAGTTTGCAATATTAAGATGCCTGATGTGAATAGGCAAATTCAGGGCAGTGTGTAGGCTTTACATATTCTTTGACTTGAAGTGAGTTGAAAGCGTTTTGTCTGCGATTAAATTAATTTTTATTAATCGAGACCTTACAGCTGCCAATGTCTTTGTGGCGTTGGTGTTCAAGGTGACACATTGACTGCTTAATTTCTGTTTCAGTTCCCTTCTTGGACTAGGCCAAGATGCCAGGGACAATATCATCCTAACAGGTTAACACGTGAAGCCTAATTAAAGTAAAACTTTTGACACACGAGCTCCCTGCATGCATGCTTGCATCATATGAACAAGGTCATCTCACCTTTAAAAAATTCTGTTAGCATGTCAAGCCAGAAGCTGGCATTTTGAGATGGAACTTAAAGAGCAAACCCTTGTCTTTCTATTGCATGTATATGTTGGTTCAATCCGATGGATTTGTTTGCAATCAGATCTCTTTTACTACCCAAGCCAAACCAAAAAAATTGTCAACTCACATGGCAGTGTACATGAACACAGGGTGTAGCTGGAACGACGGATCCACAGCTCTTCAGCCAACGCTTTGCAATGGCAAATAGCAAGCAGAAATTGAACAAGTTTTCTGCTTCGGGAATTGCGATTCCCATTCACTTTCATGTCTTACGCTCTGGAGTCACAGAGCAAGAAGGAAATATTCCTGATTCCATCGTTAAAGCCCAAATACAGGTGTTCCAAGCAGAGCCCTGTCCTGCCTGATTGAAGGTTACCTCACATTGGCATATGTCCTCAAGTGCTTGTGTGTGCAAGAGCATGAGCTTGAGCATCTTAAGTTGGGCACTTCGAGAGCTCTCCAACTGCATTCAGCATTCATCGATTTGATCTGTCTATGCCTTCGAGACAACAGGCGATTGATTACTGGTGCTATCGGAACAGTCTTGTATTGCATGTCATTCAATTGACAAGAGTATATCCATTCATCTTATGACCGTTTTCTTGGTGGAGATGGGCAACGTGTGCTTTGCATTTCGTGCAAAGCACGACTCGCGTATGTGTACGCTGGTACTGGCTGGTACAATGACGTATGCTGTTGTAGGTGATTAATAATGCATACGAACAGACCGGTGTAGTATTCCGATTGGAAAGTATCTCGCGGACAACTAATGAAAGCTGGTATGCCTTCTTTCTATCACTCTCACACGGCAGATACAATTTTGTTTGCTCCCTGGTAGGATGTTTCTTCGATGTAAACGAGGCTGCGGGTTCTCTATTTATACCAGCAGTATACGTCTTTGCACATCAGTACATCTCGTTGCAAAGAACAAACATCTCGTTGCAAAGAACAAACAAGTCCTCGCGAGGAGCTTTAGCTTGAGCTTGATCTCATTCTTCCTTTGAGGACTTCAAGATAGTACCGTACGTGATGTTTAAATGCGCACACTAGAAGCGGCTTTCGAAAGAAATTTTTTAATGAGCGGGCTAGCAGATAGCTCTTGGCAAGAGAGCTCTCTCGAGACCTTTCCAAGTTGCAAGATTTTTTCCCTCGACAGAACTCTCGACTTATCTGACGACAGAAACATTATATTCTGCACAAAAAGTTTCTTGCAGCACTTATATGTAGGGCAGATTTGTTGAGATGGCCATCACGTAAACCGAGTTCAGCTAAAATAATCGTTCGATCAAAGATGTGGAATTACAGGCGAAATGACCTGAACTATTCTTTGTGCCATCAAATGACTTCACATATCTTTCCTAAAGCTCTTTGCGACTTTAGGTTAAACGCAAACTGTATTTTACCTGGGACTACCTTATTAAATTACTACAAGGCAAAACTATATTTTCTGATGATTTATCATCATGAAATTGTCCTTTTTGGCAGGTTTTCTGTCAAAGAAAAGAGTCAAGAGTGGAGGGAGATGACCATGGTATTACATCGGGGCGATCTCAGTGCTTTAAACTTGTATACGCATAATCTCGATTATCCCGTCCTTGGCTGGTGTGTTCCATTCAAATACTGGAACTGCGAAGGGCGAGCCATGAGGATTGCGTATGCATGTAGCTCCAGATTTATAAGGCTATGACGTGCACAATGATTGCCAATACGGTGCAGAATTGTTTAGAGAAACTAAAACAAATATTTCCTTGTCTTACATAGTTATGCAGAAATGCTGTAGATAAAATTGAAATTTCTGTTCACTAACATAAATCGCAAAAGCCTTGCAAAAGAGTTCAACAGATTTTTAGACATATTTCGGTAGGAAACACTTCATTTCAACGTAAGACGCAACATTAAATCTCTGTGTATGTGTATGTGTCACAGTGTGTGTGCCACGGTGTGTGAGCCACCGTGTATGTGTGTGTGTGTGTGTGTGTGTGTGTGAGTGTGTGTATGTGTGTGTGTGTGTGTGTGTGTATGTGTGTGTGTGTGTGTGTGTGTGTGTGTGT
>JAULKR010058107.1:0-11495 GCA_032356305.1 Prasiola linearis | reverse complement strand
GATCGCATCCGGGCCGCCAAACGCACCGCGCACTGGGGTGCGCAGTCGCGAGGAGTTGGTTTCGTTTTGGTTCACATCTGTATGTGTGCAAAAACTAGTGTGCATGCTTGCATCACAGAACCTCGTAAAACGTTTGATGAGGGTAAAGGATCATTTCGTTAGAGAGTATAATCAGAGGTTGCGATGATTTTCCTCGAATACTTCATTATTCAACTGTACATAATCTCCGAGATTATGTCATTCGTACGAACTCCTTGTGGGCATGCATAACATTTCTTTATCCAAGTTCCAATGCCGAAGAAGAATCCTACCTGACCCAATATCCTTTTTCCCTGGCCAGATACTTTACATGCGCTGACAGGGAACGAGCTGTTCGATGAAGTTCACAGCAAAAGACAAAACAGAATGTTTCACCTTGGCGCAGTATTGGCAGCCGGAGGTAGTAATCAAAGCCACTGCTTGTTCGCGACCTGCTCTGGATGTGGAAGAGAGCCCAGATTGCTCGACATCCAAACCGGCCATGCTGCTCATCGACCCATGTTCTGATCGCTTGAATCCCGACATAAAGATCTGCCTGCTCGAAGCGGCTGCTTCTGGGAAGGTGTTAGACTGAAAGGGTGTCTTCCCAAACGTATGAAGACGTGATCTTGAGTCGGGGAAATTAGGTGTCCTCGGGCTGTGATAGTGAGCACAGCAGTGCAGTGTATTCGATATCCTTTGAAAGCTGCTGCTGCTGCTGCTTCTGCTGCTGCTTCTGCTGCTGCCTCTGCTGTTGCTGTGTCTGGTGCTTCGAATGGGCAGTGTGAAGCTGTTGCTGCGTCTATTGTTTCGGGTGTGCAGGGTACCTCTACTTGACAGCCGCCCTGTTCCGAAGTGGCAGACCTGAAAGGGAAGGCTTTCTGAGTCAGTGCCAAGGCAGTTGTGAGCAGGGTGCAACCCACGTGATTGCCGTCGATCTTGGGTGTGATTCCGAGGCACAGCGTAAGCCAACCTCGCAAAATCGGCAGTCTGTGGTAGCTGGGAAAGGTTTGGACTGTGCAGTGGTCGCACCGCCCCGCAGAAAGATCCGCGAAGAATGGTTGAATTCAGGGGTCACACGATGCAAGGTCTGCAGCTGGAGAGATGTCCAGAGCACCAGCCTCAAGCACCCATGTGTTCCGACCACCAGCCTGGGACGATGTTCACGCCTGTGCCGTGAGTGAGCTAGGGGTGACCTGCTTTACACCAGAACAGAGACATGAGACTGGTATCTGCACGCTTTCACGGCTGCTCCAAGTACCAGTCGCCTATGCGCCACGACACTTCGTTCTCGGGTGCCATGGCCACTGTCACAAGTCACACATATATAGCAGCTTTGTGCGTCACATAATGGATTGCAACGAGCAGCATAGTGATAAGTCACGGAGCCGTCCTGATATGTAAAGTGAGATTTCAAACCCGGAACCCACGACTAAAATGTACATTGATACTGATTGAGGCCTTCGCGAACATGTACGTCACCAACACTGCTGACAGGCTTATAAATAATTGTTTGCAAAGGTAAGGCGCGGCTTTCTACTGGTATTACTGATGCAAAAAGTGAACGCCCACAGTACTTTGCACGGAGCCCTCCATGGTGAGACGACGCGTTGAGTATAATACTGCCCAAGGCTTGTCATGAGGCCAACTGCTAGCACAGACTGTGACACGGCAATAAAATAGTGTGAGTGAATCCTAATTGCATTGCAGCCAGTAACAAGCTTCGAAATCTGCATTGAGACGTTCACTAAAGTACATAAAGAATTGCAGCAGCGTAGGTGCCTCGTGTCCAAGGGTCTTGCCCTACGTGAAGCAGACGCCTGCAGCTTCGCATTGCCATGAGGGTCTTCAAGCTCAATGATTGGCAAGCTTCTTTCGAGGAAGGGTGTCCCCATATATCAAATTTGAAATAAGAATGAGCAATCAGTCGGATCCGATGCGGCATTTGAACACTAGGCGTACCTTCAAAGCTTGTGAACCTGCGCAACTTAATTACTGTTGCTCCTGTAGAAGTCTGTGAAGTCCTAGACGATATTGCTGTTGCTTAAGGAAGAATATGTAATACTTTTGCGCTGAAGCTTGACAAACAATATTGCTACAGTCAATGCTGACCACACCTAGGCTCAATTACTAATTGACAATTAGGCCCGTTCAATGGAAGTACAGTACTGTTTTGCGAGCACGTGCAACCAAAAATTTGCGACTTGAGCGACAGCCAAGGTCGGAAGTTAATGAAACTTAATGGAAGTTCATCATGAGCTCTATTGAGACGCGCTAGGCTTATTGAACAGCTGCAGCAATGCACTCTCGATAATCTCACTCGCTTCAATGCTCTCAGCCTGTCAGGTGGCTACTGCTATTTTGAGTGGCCTACAGCCCCTTAACAACTAATTGTGCCAGTTGGTAGGCCTACTAACGGTTTCGGAAGTTTTAATAAGGTGCTGATACACGTAATATGACTGCGCGAGATGCCGAAATCCATCAGCTAGCTACGCTGTTTGAACACTTAAGTCCTAGTTTGGAAGTCAGTTGTACCATCAGTATAATCTATCAAAGCCATCGCAACTGGAACAGTGTCCAATGTGCTGACATTCTTTTCTGCTACCAACGGACTGGCACGCTACGGTGCTTCCGCAACTTGAGTAGCTTGAAGTATACAATAGTCACTGCTGCGAGTTTCACACACGTTGCACAGGTGTAGCTGCACTTGGAGGTATGCGAAGAAATTTGCACATAACGAGCTTGCCAGAACACTTCGCCAGTCTGAGCGGTCTGCAACAGCTTGCTTTAGCCAGGTTGCCAGACAGCTTTAGCTGTCTGAACAGCCTGCAACAAATCAACTTGTCTTGGTGTATAAGCCTGGTCAGCTTGCCAAAAAGCTTCGGCAGTTTGAGCTACCTGCAGCAGAGCGATATGCAATTCTGCTCAAATTTGTCTCGGTTGCCAGATAGCTTCAGCAGTCTCGGCAGCCTGCAACACCTCGACATCTATTATTGTACTCGGCTGGTCAGCCTGTCAAGTAGATTTGGTTACTTGAGCAGCCTGTAGCAATTAGAGATGCGAAACTGTGAGTATATTTCAAGGCTGCCTCCCAACTTTGGCAGTCTGACCAGCCTGCAGTAGCTTAATATGAGCAGATGCATGCAATTGGTGATGTTACCGGCCAGCTTCGGCTGCCTGAGCAACCTACAAGAACTTGACTTGCAAGGCTGTGAGAATCCGCTCAGCTTGCCAGGCAGCTTCCGCAAGCTGAGCAACTTGCAAGGGCTTGAATTGCGCAATTGTAAAGGATTGGATAGCTTTCCGGAGAAAGTTGGCAGTCTGAGCAGCCTGCAACGAATTAACTTGTTTAAGTGCGCAAGGATGGCCAAATTACCAGAAAGCTTTGGCGATTTAAGGTCTTTACAGGAACTTAGCATGAGTCAGTGCCAGATGATCAGCTTGCCAGGCAGTTTCGGCAATCTGTGCAGCCTGCAGTATTTGGCCATGTATGATTGTGCGCGTCTGCTTAGCTTGCCGGGCAGCTTTTGCAAGCTGAGTGTACTGAAAGAGCTGCACATACATGGCTGCGAATTTTTTGCCACCTTGCCAGAGAACTTTGGCTGTCTGAGCAGCTTGCAACGTATCGACTTGTCCTGGTGCACAACACTGGTCAGTCTGCCAAAAAGCGTCGGCAACCGAAGGTCTTAGCAGGTAATCAGCATGCGTCACTGTCCCCCAGATGATCGACCTGCCAGGCAGCTTCGGCAGTCTGACCAGCCTGCAAGACGTCGATCTGTATTACTGCAAGCAGTTGTTGAGCTTGCCAGACAGCTTCGGCAAGCTCGTCAGCCTGCAAAAGGTCACCTTGTCTTTTTGCGACGCTCTTATCAGCTTTCCAGATGGCTTTGATGGTCTAATTTGCCTGCGAGAGATCAGCTTGAGGTGCAGACTGTTGGTCGACCTGCCAGACAGCTTCGGCAGTTTTACCAGACTGCAGGAGGTCTTCATGCAGCACTGCGAAAAATTGGCTACATTGCCAGACAGCTTCTGCAAGCTGAGCAGCCTGCGACACCTGGATATGTCTGTTTGCGCAAACTTGAGGTCGTTGCCTAAGCATTTCGGCGATTTGAGCAGCCTGCAACACCTCATTATGTGCAAATACAGAAAGCTAGCGAGCTTGCCTCGCAGCTTCGGCAAATTGAGCAGCTTACAACGACTTGATTTGTCTCGGTGCACGACAAATCTAGTACGCATATCAGATAGCCCACTAAGACCTTACTCCTATTTACCATTGAAGAAAAAGCTGAAGTCAGGCTTCTTGCCAGGCAAAGTGGGTGGTGTAGGGAGGCTGCCACTGCGCCACAAAGACCTTCTTGCCTCTTCGGAGATTTTCGACAATTTGAGCAATCTGCAGCTAGTCACCACGCCTTGTGGATCGAAAGTACCGTGTTCGGCAGATTATGATTTTAGTGATCTGAAGATTGACCTGTTCTAAGGATTTACCTTGTCGATGCAGTTCTGGCGGGTATACTGACGCCTCTTTCTTCGCTTGAAGTTTCATTGGCAACAGCGTGATGAAGAGCGTTTCCCGTTTGTGCCGGCGAAGTTTTTGCTTCATTTGTCACAACAAATGGTCCGATCCGAGTATCATATTTTAGTACGTTCGTAGCCAGTGCTTGACCGTGTGTGTTTATACCTTTCTGTACTTTTCTTTATGGCGGTCACCAGTTTTTGGTGTTGACCGACCCTAGATTGGCCCTTTCGGCCAGATGTCAGTAATTATTTCTCTACTTCTCTCTCTCTCTCTCTCTCTGAAGTACCTGTGGGTCGAATTCTACAAAGTATGAAACATCTTGTGTGCCGATGTAATCCACGGCATCATGACCATATGTTAGCCACAAGACATGAGTACGGGCAGCAATGCATTCTGGGTAATCACGGTTTACATTTGCGACCATAAACCTTTCTCTAGTGTCTGGTCGTGGTGACCATGTCAAATGAATTTGGCTCAGCCCAAGAAACCAACAAAGCATCTATTGGCTTATAGGTCTATCATTGTGCATGACGGTAAGAGGATGCGCTGTCCCTGTTCGCGCTGATGTGCACACGTGGATAGCATGCAACGGATACTTGATTAGCTATTGTTAGCCATCCGTACTCACTTCGGTAAAGGTGATTCACACATATCCAAGGCGACTCAAGATCGGCGGGCAACTCTTTCCGTTTGTGCCAGCTGGAAACACAGTGAGGTAATGTGTGTCCTGGATGAGAGGAGCAGTAGGAATTGTACCTCAGACGTTCCTTCAAGACATGGCTTCACTTGCACTAACGTGCGAATGGCGAATACTTTTTGTCTGTGGCGATGCAGGACATGTAGCTTGTATCACTTTCTTAGGTTGGTGATAACAACCGGGGCCCTGCGAACTATCTCCCAGTTTTTAATGACGGACATCGTCAAGGGTGCGGCTCACTTCACATCACATGACGCCACATAACGTAACATGACACCATTTGAAATCTAATGACATCACTTGATATCGCGGTATCATTCAGAATCCCCCCCCTCATCGCCATCATCCCCATCTGCTGTCGAAGGAGCCCCTCCCGCTAGCTTGGCTTTGTAGGCTGCCAGCTCAGACGACGCGCGCTCCTGAAATAATAAAAACGGCCGTCACCACATGATCACTCACGCGATGACTTCATCATCAACGCTACGAGAACACCTTTGTTGTGTGAAGCCCGATAGTACTGAGCCACCCTATCCGCGTGCATGCAACACTTTTAGGTACTTAGCGGCGGCATGCATGTGCTGTTGCCACTGTTACCACGTGTTACAGCCGATGTAAACAAAAGCATGCGGTACAGCTATGACTCAACAACTGCCTGCCAGGTAGCACACGGCAACGCCGTTACTCATCACAGAGAACCAAAGGCCACCCTGGGCAGCACATTGACGGACAGGTAGCAGCAGCAGCAGCAGCCTGCAACCAGGCCTCTGCTCGGCAAAGGCCGGGCTAGAGGGTTCCGGGTTCCCACAGTCGCTGCAGTGAGATGAGGGTGTGGTGTGACAAAGGGGGGGCAGGGCACCTTGTCTGCGGCTGCCTGTTTGTCATATGGAGCCCTGTCTGACGGGCTGACGGACTTCCACAGCTCACCCAGCTTCTTTCCGACTTCACCGAACGCAATGCCAGGGTTGTCTTGTTTCACTTGTGCTCTCTGCGCTCAGCCACTGCCTCACTTCAGCTTCGCCACATCCACAGTCAGACAGTCCGTAAAGTAAGGAACGTCCAGAGTGTGTACATCAAAGTGTAGACATCAGGATGTAGACATCCTGAAATCCGAGCTTGACCTGTCACGTGACAATTGCCCTGCTGCACAGGGGCCTCGAAGAAATGAGTGGCAACGCATCGTACGTCATGTCCGACTGTGGAGTAACCAAGTTTCCATCAAACGGCTAGGGGGCCACGGGGGCCTCAGCGTTGATACTCCAGGGTGGCCTTTAGTTAATCCCTGTAATGAGCTTTTGGAGCTGAAGCACACCCGTGCATCAGATCGTCGTACCAACCTTCCTCTCCCCCTCACTTCGCAACTTCGCAAGAGCCGAAGCTCAGCAGGAACAAAGTAAATTATTTCACGGAAGAAGGGAGGGAGCGAGAAACGACAATTTCGCAGTGTAGAAGCGTAAGTACATTTGGTGTAGGGTGAAAACCCACGTCTCGGCAGTTGCTGTCCGTTCTTGACTTATTGACTGCTGTCTGTCTGTCTGGTTGACTGTCTGACTGACTGTCTGACAGACTGCACTTACCATTCGTTCGAGTGCGACAATCTCAGTTTCGCGGAGCAGTGCCTCAGCTCTCACCTTGTCATTGGAGAAAAACATGAAAGCCGACAGCGCTTTCTTCGGCGCGTTTTTGTCTTTCTTTGCCCTTTCCTTCTTCGGCTTCCCAGACTTGGTCAGCTTCACGGGAGCTTCTTTCTTCGGTTTTGGCGCAGCCTTTGGCTTCTTGGCCACAGGCTGCGGAATGCTGCCGCCTCCGCTGCCGCCGTCGTCACTGGGCGGCCGCTTCTTGGGCTGAGGGGGCCGGACCTCCTGCACCACCACCACCACGTAGGTGCCTCCGGCTATGACTAACCTCGGACCGGTTAGTCATCTTGAGTCATGGCTCGCCTCAGACAATGGCTGACCTTGGGCCACAGGTGATGACACTGATCTGTGTGCTATCGCTACAATGTCGCATCATAGGCAAAACCCTTTAAATGTGTTGCTGCCCTTTTACAAATGAGTCGCAGATCATTGTGTTACATTTGGCCAGCTTCTGTATTTGGCCAGCTTCACAGCTATTCGGACCGTTTACTTCGCGAGCCTGAAGCCCTTTCAGAGGTCCGTGCAAAGTCAAGCTTGATCAAATTCGACCGGGTCCTCCTTCCCGAGCAAGCACGCCTCCCAAACGGCACCGCGATCCCTCCGTCATGTGGGAGCTAAGGGGAATGAAAGGGTAGAGTTCAGGGTTGACAGTCAGACGGTAATACGCCCCATGCCCCATTCCTCACAACAGCATGCCCTCCTCACACAGCACACAGCAGGGCTGCCACTGTCACCTTAGCGACGACGGCCTCGTCGTCTGAGCTGTCGGGTTCCGACGCCGCGTCATCAGCCGCCTGCTGTGCCCTCTCCGCACCCCCCATGTCGAAGTCCTCGTCGTCTTCGTCGCTGCTGTCGGCATCCATCCGCGCCATCCCTGGACCGGATCAGCCTTCGGCAAGTCAGGCACTGCTCCACGGCAGGATGATTCCACCCGAGTGCTGCCCGGTGGCATCTCTGGATTGGATGAGTCACGGCACGTGCTGCTCCAGCGCGGCATGTGCTGCTCCAGGGCAGCACTCATCTCAGCAGCTTCCCCATGACAAAGCTGCTGTCACTCAAAGATGTCGACGTTTCATTCAGCACGTCACTCTCAAAGTCCTGCCCCTGTGATCTCATCCCTAGACCCTCAACCCTAATCCACAAATGTGTTTGTTCATCATGTCCTGCCCCTGTGATCTCATTTCTGCTGATCGTCTCTTCTCAAATGTTTCGCCTCTGTGATGCTGTATAGGACAGCCATTCACTGTTGGAAAAACACAAAATGCGATGCATGATATATCAAAGGCTCGATGGAGCAGTGGACATGTGACAGCCTGTTATGCTGTGGTGCTGACGTTACCTCGGATACACAATGACAGACGGTAGCTGAACAAATGCACGAAGACACAGGCTAGCGCTGATTCTCTAACACACTTTCTAAGCCACAAACTGGTCTTGCACGACAAACCCCCCCTATCCTCTCTGCCAGTGGTTTGTCATCGATGAGTCATTGATGTGCCAGCTGTTTGGCCTAGCCCGATACGGTTTCGTTTCACGGCAAGGCCACCGAACCTCCTGCTGTTGTGGATACTGGTAGCAGCTGCAGACCCATTGAATTGCCCATTCCGTAAATGACAGCCTCGCCTGATATGTGCCCGAGATGCTCAAAGTGACGGCATCGCAATCCTTTGCCAGCATACCGCGATGCTTGATGCAGCGCACGGAAACGGGACTGAGCAGCACAGGTGGCTCGGCAGGCAGTGAGGGGGAACGTGTCCTGTCCTGTTCGACTGTCTGACAAAGGCGGGTTGCACGAGACACCCACGCCGTCCTACTCATCTCATGGGAGCACACCACGTGCGCCCATGGCCGTACTTCCGTGTATGAGACCGCACCGCTGTCGATGTTATCGCCATCCAAGGCGAGGTCCATAATGCGGGAGGCCCCTCCAGGGCCCCTTTCGGCCTCTTGGAGGTTGGCGACAGGCAAACCCTTGACGGAGATGAATTGGAAGAGGTTGTTCCACTCCTGCTTCTGGATGCCCCGGAACAGGTACTCCTGCAGCGCGGCATGGAGCAGCACAGCACAGTCACTTCAGCAGCAGGCATTGTTTGAGGGTGCGAGAGCAAGGGCAGATGATGCTGCCTTAGGCGTCAGTGTTGCCTTTAACACTTGCTGTTCATGTGTTTGGTATTGACTTAGGAGCTGTTGCGAGAGGCTCTGGCAACAGAGAAAACTGCGGAGGGCTTCACATGTGGAACATCCGCAAACACAAATGACCATCAATTCTCAATTCACTATAAAATATTCTGTCAGACACGAAGATGTCACGTTGTCTTACACGAAGGAAGTGCTAAAAGTAATTGGCTGTGTCCCTTGCGCTGTTCTTATACTGTTGTCCTGATTGCGCACAGCCAACCCAGTTTCTTGCCGACGTGATTGAGCCAGGTTGCACGCTCTTTGAGCAATGAGGAGGATGAGGGGGGATGACAGCGGGCCAGCCTGTCTTCCTTTTGACACCAAAACTGATACGACCTTGTGTCAACCATCGTTCTTCCGTTTCGCTCTACATCAAGTCAATCATGGTCTTGTGACATGATATGCCAAAATTTGGTCTTGATACCTGACACAGCTCGACTCTCGCAGTCGAGACCACATGAACACCTTTTATCAAGCACCAGATATCAAACACTACATTTCGAGCACCGTGCATCAAACACACACCCACAAAGGCGGAAGTTCTAAGCAGCAATTTCCTTTAAGAGTGCAGCAAACATCTTAGTTCATTAAATGCTAAAGAACAGCGCACTTAGCATGCCCCGGAGCTGTACTTCTACCTAAGCTCCACTCATGCAACCTCACCTACCTGGCAATTGAATCATGTAATATCAATGTGTCGAGGGATGTCTCTGGCGTTTGCTGCATCGCAACACAACGACATTTGAACGGGCATTGATGTCAAATTGAAGCGGGCAGGCAAGCGAGAAGGCGAAAAGGCCAATCAAAAGGAAAGATACACTGAACGAAAGGGCACCTGGTCATTTCGGTCCTTGATGGCCAAGTCAAAGGTCTTTGTCGACACGCCCCCTCCGCCGCCCTGTCGGCAGAACTCCACCTGCTCCACGTCCTCGTGCAGCAGCAGCAGGGGCGGCTTATGCACGTAGAAGAATGCCTTCTCCAGGGGGTATAGATAACCGTCGTCTGCCTGCACTTTCCCCGAAGGAACCCAGCGGGCTGATGGTTGCCCGTGATTGATACCGTACATGATAGATCATGACGTAAACATGACTGACATTGCCGAATTTGCAAGACACGCAATGACAAGAGCAGTAGATGGCACTCGCCTTGCTGTCTGACACTGTGGCAGACTCCGTAGATGTGTGCATGTGTCTGTCAGTCTGTCAGGGTCTGATGATAGCAGTGAGGTCATGGCCTCCCCTTCGGCACCCTGACGAACTTAAGCATCGCTGGTATCCTATATTGTGCTGCCATGCTCAACAACCCCCCCCCCCCCCCCCCCCCCCCCCTCTGCCCCCTCCTCAATTTCGTTCTTTCTTCAGACTGTTCATATGAGATGATGTAGGGAGAGGCGTCATGTACTCCAGGGTATCTACAGCTAGAATTCGAGCGAGCCAGCCAGCCAGCTACTCAGCAGCCTCTGCTGCAGGGCTCAACAGACGCAGTTGATGTCGTGTGTCATGGTGTGTCACGGTGTCTGACTGGTGTGACAGGTCACTGTTGCAGCAGTGTGGGACGCTGGCTGGGCACACGATCGATTGCGTCGTGTCAGACAGGGAGGGAGGCTGTGGCAGACACACACCTTGTAGGAGCAGCGCACGGCGAAGGCTTCGTCTTGGGACCTGAACTGCGAGGGCCGAGTTAGTTTGGCCCCAGAGAGGCCCCTCAGGACCTTCGCGAACACCTCCCAGGACCCCCCGCTCATCTGCTCCGTCAGCTTGCCGCGATTCTGCAGCCACGTGTCCCACGCCTCACTGACAGACAGCAGTCTGAAGACTGACACAGGAAGGCAAACACATGGACATGCGAGCGAAGTTTGCCTTGTAGCTGCCATGGGTCAAGTATTGGACGTTGCCAAACAGTGTCACACTCAAAAACCACAAACGAACAGACAAGCACATGAACAGAGGGTGTGACTGAAGTGAGCGAGCAGCTGGTTGCATTTCGGGTTGCAACAACTGCGCGGAGATGAAGGGGGAGGACAAACGAAGCCCTGTGCCCTGTATCAAATGTCAACACGGTTGCTTCCAGTGAGTGCAGCATGTGTCTGTCAAACTGATGTGATTTAACAAGGTTTTTTCTGTTTCTTTTTAAAGGAAACAGAATCTGGCAAGCTGGTACACCTTACATTGCCTCGTCAACATTGCTGGCAGAACCCCCTACTGTGATGCTGACCTAAGGGTAAGGCGCTGAGACAGAGGCAGGTGCTCTCGCTGCAGCTGTATGGGTGCTGGCATGCCGTCAGGTATGATCATGGCCGTTCGATGGGCATGATCTTTGCTAAACTCTGCCAGAGCGCCGATGTCACTTGCTGACATCCATCCTCGGCCAGTTGCCACATCATCGTCATTGGTCGTCCAACCACTGTTCTTAAAGCACCTGTGGTGTGCGACTTAGTGGACTACAATGGCGT
>JAULKR010057885.1:0-11505 GCA_032356305.1 Prasiola linearis | reverse complement strand
ATCATAGAATGCCCAATTCAACATCACTCAATCGTTTTGGTAGGGGTTGTTGGCGCTGCATCTTGCAATCCCAGGTGCTAAAGTGTTGTGTGGGGCTGTCGGCAGCTGCTGTCGCCGATGGGCGGAACATACTACCGCAGTCCCGCTCCTGGGGAACCCCCCTACGTTCGCGAGGGAGACAAGGTCACCAAGGGGCAGACAGTCGCCATCATCGAGGCCATGAAACTGATGAATGAAATCGAGGTGCACCGATTGGTCGCGATTGAGACATCATGCGTCCATGGCTGCATGTGTGCATCACCGTATGTTTGCCGAGGGTGCGCCTGTCGCGCTCATGACAGCTGTCTGAGATGACAGCGAATCTATCAAGTGCAAGCCCGAAGTCCTCTGCACTACAGCTCAGCTGCATGAATGCACAGTTTCTAGCGGAGTTTCTCATCGCAGCTTTCTGCCGGGATAGGCGTAGCAACGTTTTCTGAGGTACGATTCATTGGATATGCCGTGTGCAGGCGGAGGTATCTGGCACAGTGACAAAACTCGTCATCGAGAACGGAACGCCGGTTACTCCAGGGCAACCTTTGCTCATCATCGAACCTCAATAGGATTTGCCTGAGAAGTCCTGAAGCATACTACTGACTTCACGACGACTTGTCCTACAAATTATGGCTACAAACAGCGAGATTGACTGTTTACAAAGGATCTACGTTCCTAACTTTAAATTCTACCACATCTTCAATTGCACACAAACCGCTGACGGCTCACATCATATCACAGATGATGGTGCCTGCTTGATACTCTTAGCAGGAGCCATGATAATTAGTTTTGCTGGAATTTTGTGGCTAGAGATATGTATTCATAAAGAATCTATGAAAAATATCTCCAATCGTTACAGAAGCCAGCTTGTTTTATTTTGGATATTACCTAATTTGGTCAACATCTACGACGTTGTAAGTTGAAATCTGCTCTATCTACCATGCAATCAATGCAATCTAGTGATGGCACATCGAGAGTATCTAAGCATCAAGGAACCCGAGGCCTTCTGCCTTCATGAATTCTTCCACGGACGGAAGATCGTCGGGATCCATCTCTGCGAGCAACGAAGCAAATTAAACATCAGCTCCAAATAAAGATTCAGCAATTAGGCTCGTCACACGATCTGAGAATGACGACGGCACTAGCAGCATGCAAGCTCTTCTTCAGGCTGAGAGGAGTACAAGCCCTGCAATGGAACACCTGGATCAAGTTTGAAGAGGTCGGAGAAGTCCAGTCCAGTGGCCATCTCTTTAAGCTTTGCTTCTCCTTCTTTTTCCTGCAGCGGTCATACAGCCAGCTTGATCACTGGACATCAAATGTCGAAGCGCATTTGTCATCGTAGAAAGCTCTGATGCAAACCCCCCCCCCCCCCCGGGGATCCTTTCACAGTTCTCTTCAGATGCACATCCAGCAGCTCCCCCACGTCTTCAGATAGCACCAAAGGCCGGTAGTCCTAGGGCTGCTCCAATGAACACCCTGTAGTGCAGCGGCACGGGATGCAAGCTACCTTGACGTATTGGAGTGCTGGTGCCATCAGCGCTCTTCGGGCTTCTCCTGTCTCAATTGGTTTGCCGAGGTCTGAAAGGCCAGACGGCGTCAAGAGCCCGGCCAGCAAACCCCTGCCTATGACTCCGCCGCACAAATCAGGTGCCAGAGGGTAGTCCACCCTGTAGCGCCAGACAATGCAACCTCGCCAGAAGATCATGTAATTAAACGAATGACATAACGGAGGGCAGCAGTCAAGACATCGTTGCTATGGATGCTGGATGAGAAGAGAAGGGCAAGAACAAGAGATGCAGACATGGTATCCCGTCGAATAACAGCTGACGTCAGCGACAGTGACACAGTGACGTGGCGTGACGTAGAGCAGAAGGCTCCAAAAGCCCCTACAATATTTTCAGGTCGAGAAGCACGATCCTACAGAACTCTTGTTCTCTCAAAGAACACTTGACCATCCAACAGAGGACGGCAAACATCCGCATCACGCTGAGAGACATGGCATCTGCGGGAATCCACCGAGAGGGCCAAAAGGGCTGTGGACCTTAAATACAGTCAGCATGATGCCCTTGCGCAGTCAACTTAATTCCGAACAAGATGCATGACTTGTGCAGCGCATTAACAGGCCGTTCATTGCATGATGTTATCGAACGGTAGATTAGTGTTTGCGACCCAGTCAACCAATCCAACTTTTTGGCAAACGGGACGAGGCAACCAACAGACGATCGAGGTATATCCCTCCTCCCATCTCCTCCCTTGCGCCCCCCCCCCCCCCCCCCCCCCCCCCCCCCCCCCCCCCCCCCCCCCCTTCCTTCCCTGCCCTCTAGCAACTGTTTCGCGCAGGAGCCGTCGAGGGAGCGGGGCGTCCGACGCACTTCAGGTCGTCCATGTCCCTGGTCACGAGGTCGATGCCAGCCTGGAGGTCCTCTGCTCCATAGGCGGCCCCCTTCGACGGCAACTCCACCAGGATGTCCGAAATGACGGTTCGTTCCCGCCCATCCGTCCGCTCCAGCAGTTGCAGCAAACCTCGTTGTACCAGCACCGGCAAGAAGCCAGGTGCCGCCAATTCATGTGTGGACAGTACGGCCTGCAACATATCGCTTCAGCCATTCACTGGTACTCCTTCATACACGATTAATGACACAGTCGAAACTCAAATGATAGGAAAGGTTAGTACAGTGTTGCTCGTGGCAGTGCATGAGATACAAATTGAAGATGCACCGTATCAGCTGCCATAATGATCGACCCCTTTCCACGGAGGATCAATGCCAAAAGGACAGAGTGCTCCAGTTGTAGACAAGTAATTATACTTTATCTACTTTCATGCGAGTAAATCAGCAGATCCCTTCCGCGAGCAAATCTACTCCTGCGTCAAAGTGGTGCATTGAGGTGTGGACCTCGGCCGACCGGACGCTGCATTGCAGCAAAGGCTCAGCAATGACAGTCAGACTCTCATGGTCGATCGAGCCATACCTTCGACCACCTTGTAAGGCTGCAACAACCATCATGAGCCGAGCAGGGTGAACCCAAAGCCCTAACTTCTGTGCATCACCTCCTTGACATCGTTAGAAGACACGAACTCCCTGAACAATCCGTCGGCTCGCTTTTCCCTGTCCTCCTGTGAGAGCTCCTTTATGTACCTGTGCAACAAAGGGACGCCGATAACATTACGAAAGAAGCAGACCACAGTTTTCGCTTCACCTCTACCGAATTCTCCAATCGGGAAAATTTCAGTGAAGTCAGGCACCCAGGCAATTAGCGACAATTGACTTGACTTGTCACAAGGAGCACAAGCGTGTAATGTGCGCGTAAGCGTTTGCCTCAAAACTGCCGACTTTCGATCAGCAGTGTCGGACCAGCACACCCTGCGTGCTTGGTCTTTAGCTTGAGACGCTCAAAAAGAGCACATTCACTGGCTGCAGTGAGTGTTGATGATATAGTGATCTCAACCATCGTCTGAGCTGCAAATGTGATGTGTGGCAAGTATCATCGTCTGAGCTGCAGATGTGACGTGTGGCAAGTATCGTAAAGGGGAAAATGACGTCATACACTGCCTGGCAACCAAAATTGGACAGCTGAGCGTCTGGAGGAGTTTGAGTGGAGGGTGGACGCACGGCGGCGCTGCATTTGTCTGTGGAGGTGTGGCATTTGACCCCTGGTCGGATGCTGGTGCCGCTGCTGGCTGCTGTGCCACCGGGGAGTAGTCACCCAACAGCGCCGATGAGCCCCCCTTGGCAAGACCGTCGCTGCTGTTGAGACTTGCCAGCATCTTCTGCCAGCCGCCATTCTCTGCGCCAGCGAAGCTAGGGAACAAATCCACCTGCACCCTTTGCGCACGCCCCTGTTCAATGGGGGAATTTAGCCTCCCGACTTGCAAAGACCAGCAGACTGCCACCATCGTTGGAGTACAGCGTCTACTCTTCATAAGACGTAACAATCGAATGCATCGTCAGCTTGACGCCAATTTCCAGCATGGCAGCTGTCCAACAGGTCTCCCAGCTTAAAACGTGCCACGCTCCAGAAGCAATTTAGTATTTAACCATGGCCGTAAAAACCACTTGTATTCCACAAGAGTGGTGTAAACCGTGATGTAGAGACCCTCCCCACCCACACACACACACACACACACACACACACGCACGCACGCACGCACGCACAAAGACACACATACACACGCACACACACACATAAATACGCACACACACACACAAACACAAACACACACACATATAAACACACACACACACACACACACACACACACACACACACACACACACACACACACTTGTGTCCATCGTCGTCATTCTAAAGAGACTAATGCATTTCAAGATGGCACAACAACCAGTGAGAAACTTCTATATTCTCGAGACCACAAATCAGACTATGAAATATGTTTTCTTGCTGGCTTCCGATGCAAATATGCTGTTGCAGCGTAACAAAACATGCAAGCGATAGCCATGGGCAACGAGCCTGACGAATACTTGAATTATACGTGCCTCCTGTTGACTCAACCGCACCTCATCTGCTGCCTTCCGATTGCTTGAAAGTGACTGCATGCCGGGCAGCGGCGGCAATGACGCCATGGCAACAGCTGGCATCATCCCCAGCTCTGCGTGCGCCTCTGCATGGATTTCCTCCAGCTTCTTGGCCTGTGATTATAGAAGATGTTGTCTTTATAGCTTTTGTCTACCGTTTGTCATAAACCCGACAGCTGCATCATTAGCAGCAGGGGCAGCATCTGCAACAACAACAGCATTAGCAGCAGCTAGCAGCAGCAGCAGCTTTGAGTGCTGCTGAGCGACTGAGCAAAGACAGATACCCGGTGGAATAATTCGTTATGACCAGTTGCAACGTAAACTCGAGCAGCCAGTGACAACTTTCAGAAACAGTGCTTGATTCTCTTTCGACTTCAATAACCACATCCAAAACTGGGGTGCTCCATCTCCTTTGTTTGGTTTTTTAAATCTTTTGTAAACAATACGGTTTCATTTTCGCTTTAATTTTTGCTAGGGTCAGCCCTCTTGCTCATACCTTACGTGACACGAAGTTGCACACACACACACACACACACACACACACACACACACACACAAGAGAGGGGCACGAGCGGCGGAACTAGAGGTGCTCCCAGCAAGCAGTCATGTGCATCCCGGCGCATGGTACACAGTAGGGTGGCGACACTTGCCTTGAGGGTTTCCCGACGGGGTACCCACTTCATTTTCCGTAAGTCCAACACATCACGGATGAGGAATCGTATCCGGGGTGCGAGCTTCTTGTTATTGCCCAGCTTGTCCATCGTAGTGAAGTAACCGTTCACTTTGTCCTTCAGTTTGCTGTTCTCATCCAGCTTCTTACCCGCAATGGTCACCATCTCACACAATGCCTGCACATGGACCTCTTAGTCGTTCTTCTTCCGATCGTTCAGGAGGTCTGCTGCCTATAGGACACCAAAAAGGGCTCGCAAAAACTGCAAGTGCTGCCCTGCTCAGCAGAAGTATGCGCAGGCGGAGCCCTCCACCCCTCCCCCACTGGGATTAGTCATCAGCACGAAAACCAGTCGACGCAGCGCAGCACAACTTCACCCTGACATGACAGAAGTGCTCGAAAACGGTGCGTCTTTGCGCACGATATTGACTACTGTCGCAAGTTTGCAGCACATGATGAGTACGCATGTCTGATGTCGCTGTGTGTTCTCAGGACAGTCACCTCCACATCGTCCTCGTTGGGAATGGCCCCTGCTGGTCCCAGCAGCTCATTGATGCATGCATGAACCACAGCCTCCCTCACGACCTCCTTTTTGTACAGCTCCGCAATCAAGCGGACTGTTCCGATGGTACGAAGCTTCACTTTGCGTTCCCCTAGCTCCCGCTCCTGGCCACCCAGGGATTCCAGCTCCTGCATGACAAAGGTGCTGCGCCTTCCTGAGTCATACATGGTCACACCAGGGCAGGTCTAACCACCTGGTCAAGATGGGCTACGGTGCAGGGGTCTGGCATAAGGACGCCATTGACAGTCGAAAGTCAGTCGCAATCACATTGGAAGTCTGAGAGTCTAATGTTCGGCCGTCGATTCAGGCACGAATGAGAGAGTATGATGCTACTCAGTTACCTTGCCTCATGACCAACCCACATCTCTCAAGCTCATCAAGCTCACCCACCAAAGACATGACGGGCCACAAGGACTTTTGACGTGATCCCTTCAGCCGTCAATGGTCCACTGATCCACAGAGGGGGGGGGGGGTGGGGGGGGGGGGGGGGGTTGTCAAAAGATTCGCAGCATGGTGCTGACGGTGCCCCAACAGAGCTAAAGAACGCTTTGTCTACGAAATGCACAATGTTCTCGTCTGAATCAGATGATGCAGGGAGGCTTGTTTAACTTATTATCTTCACAACTTGACGTCTCAATGTAAACGTCTCAACACCTGCAAAGTCTTTGCCTGGATGGCAACTCTATCCTGGCACAACCAGCTGTACTGTGAAGATTTAGTAGAGTCGACCCGGAAACGACGAGGTGCCAAGCAGCAAGCAGCAATCATTTAGGTCCGTCTGGCAGACATCTGGCCGCTCCAATGGATGCTGCAAAGGATGAAGATTGCTCTGAGAGTTAAGCCAACCTCGGCACTTTGTTCGTCCGGATGAACGCAGTCGGCAGAGTGAGGTATACCTGACGGGCAGAAGCAGCACTTTCGAATTGATCCTGGCAAGTGTCCAACAAGAGTTTCTGGAAAGTGACGGGCTTGGTCTGCCCCTTTGGAGGCGCCTGCACAGCGAGACACAGCGTTGCACTCAATCTTCCTGCGCCATTTGGTAGTTCTCCGTCTTTCATGGAACAAATGAAACGATCCTCTTCTCACATTCAAAAGGGGAACTGCTTCGAAGCCACTCAGTCACAGCTAGACAGCAGAATGAGACCATGTGTGGCCATGTCAACTAGTATGTTCGACTGTTGACTTACTTGCCACATATTAAGCTTTTAATTAGCTTACTAACTTAACACAGTATCGAAACTTGGCTGTTATAATTTCGAGCATTACTAAGCATCAGCTTGATGACACGAAGTAGCATCCTAATTGCACGTCTTTCAATACCTGATGGCAGTGTCCTGACATAGTATCGATTCCCGAACACTGGTCCAAAGTCTACCAACTGTAAAGCAACAGTCAACACAGCAACGGCATTGGGCAACAACATCTTGCCAAACAGGGGATAGCCGAGCAGGTGTCAAGACGGCCACGAGGCTGAGGAAACAGAGTGTGTACCAGGTCCGGCAGCTGCTCAGCGAGTGTCTGCCCCAATTCGGCATACATCGCCACGAAGGTCGGTTGCTCCACGGCATTCTCGAAGATCAGAGCGATGAGTCCTTTGAGAACGTCCACCGACTTGACTTGCTCGATGAGCTGCCCGACCAGCCGCTCGAATTTCTCAGGCGTCAGCTTATTGAGAATTCCCTTGACGACCTTCAGCGACTGCGCAGCGACACAAGAGAGTCAAGAGCCGACAGACAGACCTATGCTATATCGTCAATCGTTCGATCGGGTGCATCGTCGAGTCAAGGAGCCAGCAGAGGCTCTTCTAATGCAATACACCGCCTACCCAGCATGTCCACATACGACTACCACGTTGTAATCGATCAGAGGACTGGTTGGTGTGTGTTGCGCCGCTCGCAGCTTTCACAGATATCCTTGTGGAGCTGAGGGACGGGAAGCTATATGGTGTGGGCTCTTGTAGGGGCCACACTGAAGCATCTCCCTCCTTTGACGTGGTCCCTGGCATCCAGGCTTTCTTGCCAACAGACTCCGCAGACTGCAGCGCTGATGATTGGCCGCTCGGAGCGGAGATGCCGTTACCGCCAGCCGAACCATCCTGCACGCACCACAAACAGACTGCTACAGGAATATAAAGCATTCGACAGAATGATGAGTCTCGAATCCGTTGTCGTCATGATGTAAAGGAGCAGTAGTTGAAGGAGATGCTTGATGCATGCACAACCAATTGAGATCTGGCCGACAGCCATTGAATCTGCAGAGGTGAGGGGATTTGGTGGAACATGTGAAAATTGCTCGTGGTATTCCGTCAGTTGCCTCCGTTGAAAGACGAGCATACGAGTGTTCATTACCCAGCTGCAACATGTGAGTTGTTTACAATACATATACATGCAGAGCTGTCTAAGCAAATAGAAAGGGCGCTTGACAAGCTCAAACAAGTATTATTATCCGTGCACACAGTGACAAGGGAATTTACCATCGCTTTTGCATCGCCAAAGGGTTTGGAGGCCGACTTTTGGGGCCCATTAGAGCCGGAGCTCTTATCGTCCTGTGGTGGTGCCTGCCCCCTGATGAGCTCTCTTTCTTTCTGCAAGGTAACAAAATACATTGGATACTGCCATTCAAAACGTCCTCGTGCTCCGACGTGACTAGTGTCACTGCATCATTAAGTCATGGTGTATGTGTGAAAGCATATAGCTTAACCTGTCTAGCCACTCAGCTGTGTGCCCAAACCGTGGCTTGAAGCGCAAAGAAAGCAGCAGGTCAGATACTAAGCGTCTGTAGAGACTATTGCAGCACCTCTTGAGGCGGCAGCTCCGTCCGAGTTCGCCAGTTACGGTCATCGACATCGTCAGTGGAGGGTATCGCATTCAGTAAGGCGTCTGAAGCACCCGCCTGAAAACCCCAGGTACTTTGCCATCTTAGCCTGGGCCATCTCAGCCTCAGGATAACTGATCGCTGTTACGAACACGGCTCATACGATCGCACTTCTCGATGAAAAGAATGAAAAGGCAATAAGTTACCAATCTAAGACGATGTATAAGCACCTGGTCTGGGTCCGACTTATTGATAACGCATTCTGACTGATTGTGATCAAGATTGGCCGGGGCATCCATGAGTTTCTGCAAGTCTCCACAAGCACCGTTAAGAGCAGCATGTTGCCTATCTGCAACTCATTCAATATGTACATGATGATCGGCAGACATTGAACACAAGGTAGAGTCGCCGGTGCATGAACGAGCTCAAAAACCTCACAATATGCTGTGAGCTCGCACCAGGCTATATTGCAGCAGAAAGTCTCGACTGTAGCGAATAATCTCGCTGTCAGGCTTCTTCGGCTTGGGCTCCTCATACGCAAAAGCTGTCTGCACGTTTTACAGCACAGCACCGTTGTCCAAAGACCTTTACAGGCCGGTGTATTGCCAGCACTTGTACGCATCGCTTCACGGGATATCTTCTCATAGTCCAGCCAGAACAGTGCATATGCTCGACCTGCGCGGCTGAGGATTTCGCTGCAGCGCCCTTTCCAAACTGAGCAAAAGGGTTCACACTTCCACTTGCGCCACCACCTGGCCGCAGGCCCGCAGGCCTCAGCGACACTTTAGCCATAGTGCAAGAGGTACAACGCTTCACAAGATGCTCAAGCAACACTGCTCGGGCGTGCTGCTACACGGTCTCTCCGCCCGATACCCAATCTCAAATCATGCTACTCACTTCATTCAAAAGGCCACAAAGATCGCTTCCACCGCTACCGCCGTCATACAGAACTCAGATGCCAGCATGGCACATTGCATGGAGTCCAGCCTGTACTCAAAGTATTGGTGGTTGACTCAGCGCGGTCATAGACAAACCTTCACAATACGGCAATCTGTTGGCTCTATCGCTTTGTTTACATTAAGCTGTATCAATTCGCTCAGCTCGTTGTCACTCAGTCCATGTCGTGGTTCAAAGCGTACAGCGTAGCGATGGTCTCGCTCCTAGCTGGCGCTGCTGTGGTGCACAACGTATACAAGCCAGATCTTCGCATTTTCCAGGACTCTGGGAAAGCTGATAATCCTTCACACCCTTCAAAGTCATCCGAGAATTGATTCACTGGGACCATGGCGGCAGTCGATTCCACTGCAAAAGTCTGTGATTCGCAAGCCGACCTTTTTGAAGTTTATAAAGGCAAGCTGCAAATTCCGCGATCGTCTTAGACAATCAGGCTATCGACATTGACAGCCAGAGAATAATTGCCACTTCTCGAAACAAAGTGTAATGATCCCTTAAAACTGTCGGTGTGACTGGTCATCACATTGAAGCCGTGCGTGGTGCGATGCACAGAACACGGTATCGAAGAAGATGCTGCAGGAAGGGCCATCTTGAAGCAGCTGCGAGATCATTTGCAGCAATCTGAGGATTCAGCCTTTTGCCTTGTTTGCTTAGAAGTGCTTCAACGGAAAGACCACGTCTGGTCATGTGAGGATGGCTGCTACGACACCGTGCATCTATCATGCATCCAGGTCTTCATCTGCCAGTGCTTCTTTGTAGGATTTACACTGCAGTTGCATTCACTAAGGTAATTTCACGCGAAAACTGCGTAAAACCGCTAAGCAGCTCTCCCCCATGAAATCGTCAACCATTATGTCTGGCCATTATTTTTGTCTGTCAATCCACATAGACCTCTCAAAGCTCAACGACTGGATGTGCGGACATCACTGACACTGACGCTTCACATTAGCGCGCGATACTTTCAAACATATATTTATCTAGCGATCGGCCAGTACGGAACATAAGATGCACTTGCCATCATAGGCAACAACACCTTACAAATATGTCGTGGGCAGCCGCATAATAATTGTGTAGCAAAACGTGCGATACTCCCGCTGAAGACTGCAATCATGTTCGACTGACCTTTCCTATTTGACTGTCGTCACACATACATGTGTCGCAGGCTTGGGCCAGACAACAACTTCTCGCAGCCAGCGCCAGAAATGCAGATTCAGACACGTATGTCGTGCGGCCAAGCTTGACTCCTTGTCCCTTCCAAATGCAAGGCGAAACATCTGTGGACGCAAGGATCTTGTAACTGTGAAAGTGCTGCTGCGAATGATGTCTACTCTCGTCAAATATAGCCATGTAGTCGACGCACAGTTTGCAGTGTGACAATGCGTCTTACAATTGGTCACCCACGTTGCTCCGACTTACTTATCAAGGCCAGCAGCCCTGCCTGTGCTGAGAAAGGGTGCCTGAGGAGCACCCAACCATTACGATCACAATTGCCCATTCGGTGCATTCGCTGAGTGATGTGGAGGACCGGTTGCTTCAGCCTAAACTCTTTGAAGGATTCCTTGAAGCTCGATCAATGTCGCAGAGATACTGTCGCATACCCTTTCCCGGCACGTCTCGCCTGTACCAGGTCTACGATGACTTCAATCGATTGGAACAACAAGACGGTCACTTTGCCACATGCTGTTTGCATGATTACAAAAGGAGGAGCATCGCCACAAGACCCCCTTCCTTTAATGCTGGCATCATCGTACCAACACGAATTTATGTTACTCGCAGACAAAACGCACGCAGCAAAGTTGCTCCTACATGGTGCTGCCCTAAGTGTCGTCATGAGTACAAGTCATCCGAAGTGAGATTCACCTTCACGAATATTGTTGCATCGCTCATTTGGAACAAACCCCCCCCCCCCCCCCCCCCCCCCGCCCCCCCCCCCCCCGC
>JAULKR010057774.1:0-11506 GCA_032356305.1 Prasiola linearis | reverse complement strand
CCCCCCCCCCCCCCCCCCCCCCCTTGTGTGCAGCAATCCACTCTCAGGGGCTGCCATTCGCCCTAGTTTCTGTACATTTCTAATACCACGATTTTCCAGGATACGACAAGCCACAGCAAATCGATCACATCGTTGTCATCCTCGACTGATTGCTCCGTACTGCACGCAAATGCTGAGAATCTGGACCTTTACTCTTTTTGTACATTGATCTTGCACTGACAATGATCGTGCTCCAGGTTGGGCCGGCATGCTGGGACGGACATCTGTTGGAGCAGATCCTTGGCTAGATCTTACGCGCAAGTCACATGATGTGGGACCCAACAAACGCTCATGATAGTCCACTTTGTGTGCGTGACTCGTTGTAATGACACGCTCCAGTGTCAGATCTTGGAATGCCGGAAGCACCGGTCCGTGTAGCGCCTTCACTTTCGACACCCTACTGGCAAGGCGTCACAAGAAGCAAATTGCACACAGTCTACTTGGTTTATGTTGTGTCGATTCCGTTCTGTCTCTTGAATGGCGCCTGTCTGAAGAAGATGCGTATTTTACTCTACCATTGTGATAGTTGACGCAAGATAGGTAGGCATAGGTGAAGGGAGCCGTATTGATAAAGAACTCAAACCTTCTGCCGTCTTTACTCGTATTGAACACGAAACTTACAATTTGTCCGATGATACTGCGCTGGCATCATCATTCTGAATGGATGAAGTATGTCTTATCCAACTTTAAGGAATTATTGCTTTGGCCATTCTATGTTCCCTGTGTTTGTTCCAAATGATTTTAGAAAGAGCTTGAAAAGTATTTCCGAGGAACTCTTGGCACTGGTGCAACAAAAACGAAGTCAGTCGTAGTAAATCTGCTCATGGACCCCTTTAGATTGCGTGCCGTTATCAAAATTCCGCATCTCTCTCTTGCCGAATTTTCGTCGTGACCCTCATAGTATGTATCCGTAGTAGCAGTGTTGGCATGTGGATTTGCAGAGACTAAACAAGCCGTCAAGGCAAAGCAAGTTGCTTACAGCGAGCGGAACGAAGCATTTTCTAGAGGTTGCATATCTGCATCAGCAACCTTCTCAAATCTTTGCAAGCAATGTCTCTCACCAATTGGACTTGTAAGCTGGTTCAGTTTAAAACCACAGTCCCTAACGTATAATAGAATTCAAGCTGTGCTGTGGTGACCTGAAGGACACTACCCTGTTCAATTAACGTATAATTACCTGGCAATGAAGTTGATCTTTAGCTGATGAGGTAATTTGAAAAGAAGTATCCTGAGAGGTTATACCTTTTTCCTAGATTTTTCTCAGGTAATTAGAATGATGATTTAACCTAAAGAAGTAAAAGCTGTACTTTGCAGCATGCCATGTTAGTCATTCAGGACAATACGAGTTTGCGAGCTGTCAATTTAAATCGCGACAATGCATGTCGTTCGGAAAGCGGGCCTTCACCCGTACAAAAGCTGAAGCATCGATGGACATTAATGCTTGACTATGCCTTTAAATTGTTCACCGATCGCTCACAGGACGCGAAGCCACAGTCAGAGTGTGGAGGCGAAATGCAATGGGGTCGGTGACAACCGGAGACCCATTGATGAAGCAGAAAACGTGAGACCTTTTTCTGCTTTGGAGGTCCTTTGCACATAGAAGATTAAGTCGACGTTGATGCGACATGCAAGATCAAGATGCATCGCAGCAAGTTCTCGCAAAAAACCGAATGCCGAACGCCTAATTTAAGTTTCATCAGGAATCAACCGTAAGCCTTCTGCGCAGAGAGAGCTGCGGCCATGTTCTGCTCGTACGTCTGAGAGGCCATTACAGCCATCTTGCAAGGCAGATGGCACATCATTGATGTCGTCCACCCCCCTTGAGACACGTCTACCTCAGCGCTCTCAACGCCAGCAGGAACAGACCAGCCCGTCCGTTATCACTCAGGCTGACAAGATGACGGCAATAGCGTCGTCTTTTACGCTTGCAGCTGTCCCGAGCGAACGTGAGATTGCTGCAGCTGTGGCTGCAAGGGGCCGTCTCAACGGCAAGGTAGTTGACGTTGCACCTTTACGCATAGCTTTATGGTTGGCTAAGCCTCCTCTCCTTGGAAAATCTAATTTACTATTATGCCAATGAAAACGACCTCTTTCATGCCACAGAGGAACCTACCAGCGGCAGCGACTGTCAAGCTTCCTACAGGACCAGAACCAGTTGCGGCTGAAGTTTCCTGCCCAGCAGTCAGCGATTTGCAGCCATTGAAAGATCCACAAAAGCAGTGTCGGGTGCGTCAAACAGTCATGATGTGCCGTGTGCCGCGCTCTTTGAAGACGACCAGAGCCAACAGTTGTTGCTATTGGGGGATACAGGCAATGCAGACAGGCCTCCAATCCAAGGACTGGGTCCAGCTGTGCAATTCCTTGACTATCGCAAGGCGCCTGGTCGCCTACCACCATCATCTTCTTCTTCCTGACTTGTGAGGGTTCCCGCTGCTTTCAAGTTCTCCCCCCAACTGGCGCAGCAATCAAATGCGTTCTAATTTTGCAGGTCGTCTCAATGTTGGCGAATCTGTACTGCATTTGTGTCTGCGATACAGCAGCGGATCGAGCGTTGCAGTCCATGAACGCTACCAAACATTTAATCAAGTCTGATGACAGTGGTGACGTGCCTGCAGGGAGGCGTTTGCTGCGGCTCTGTTGTTGGCAGTCAGGTCACTTCGGTCCTCTGTGTGCAAGGTATGAAAGAAAGTGATGTCAGCAATCTTGGCAGGATGCCTGCTTCTAACGATCTTATGTCAAGCTGGGATGTCAGATGGACTGAAACGAATCCTCTCACCCAGCATATCGTAGCCCACCTCTTCCTAGCATGCAAGGGGGGGCCATCAGACGTCGTTACCATTGCAGCCTCGATCAATGACCTGCCAACTTCATGAAATTGAAACGCAATGAATTGATGGTCGCCTTTCAGCTGCATGCAGGCAGCCATCATGTGCTCTGCTGAGACTTTTGGTGCTTGCGGTGAAGCCATGGCTCTTCATGTCGACGGATCAGGTGTTGCAGCCCCCCAATCGAGCTTGCTGCAACAGGTATGCACCATAGACGCCCCCATGAATGCATGCATGCATGCTGCTGCTGCTTATGTACCGAATTGCCATGTCAATTGCATCACTTGTGGAGAATCCTATGGGCACAATAATTCATTTGCCTGACAGTTCTAAGGTGCTCTGTTTGTGAAATATGGATCCCTTATAACAAGCGAATGCCATGAATTGCTCTGCAAATATCATGTGACGTCCTGTCTGTTTGACCTCGGCTTTGGATCATGCAGCTTCTTCTCAAAGCAGTATCAAACGACAAACGTTTCGTGGTTGAGGAAGCTCAAGCAGCAACTTCTGCTTTTGCACAGCATGTACCATCGCAGCAGGCGCTTGAGCTGCTGCTTCCGTATATCAATCACAAGGCACCAAAGGTGTGGCCTCACTGCATGCATGTCACCCCGCAGGCCAGATTAGCAACCTAGCAACCTACCGCAACAGTAAACATTTCGCACTTGACCAACAACTAATGTATAATGCTTGTAACTGCACCGATGCAGCTCAAGTGTATCGATTGACAGGTGAGAGGTCAGACAGCAAAGACCTTGGCGATCGCCTCTGCTGCTGCCGGTCCTCTGCGACTCAAGGTACCCATTCCCTCGACTGCAACGTCTCCGTCGTGAAGTCGAGCCTCGATTATTAAGCTGCACAGTCCTCATGCCAATGATTGCTGGGTAAGTTTCTCAGGTCAAAGAGCTGCGCACGTACACCAAGCACTTGTGTGAGGCCTGTGGTTTTGACAGGAGTTTGGAACAGGTAGACTACTTGAAGCTTGCGGGAAGTTGATTGCTGACAATACACCCGAGGCACGGTGTGCCGCCCGCGATCTTTTGAAGAATGTCAAGGTGACTAATCCACTTAATTTCTGGAGCTCGGAGGGGCATGAATCATCTTGAGAACGAATGTTTTTTATGAGGGCATTGGGGGTACTACCTCTAATGGATGTACATGGGAGCACATGCAGCATTAGAAGTGCGCCTCTCGGCAGTGACGCTGACCTACGAAGGTAGCACTGCTTTGTCGGGTACCGGCAAGGTGATGCTGTCAGAAGTCGAGGTTGGCCGTGGATGCTTTCACCGTACTTTGTTTCTTGAGTGCTGTAGGCATTGCAACATATTTGTGCGTCCAGATCACCTTTCGGTACCAACGACTGAGTTCCTTTCATCAATCTTTGAGAGCCTGTTGGTCATGCAGGCAGCTTGGCTTTGTCATGCTGACGTGGCATCGACACGCACCAGCGCAGCAAAGCAGGATATGAGGCACGCAACGAAACCCGGCAAAGAAAATGAAGCGGGCGATCCATTCGATGAGGCCAGTCAGCCCCAGGCGAGTAGACTGACCGGCTGTCATCCAGATGCTGTGATGATCTCTCCCACGGCTTGATGTGTGGCAAATTTCATCTTAGTACGGGTCACAATCAAGACAGGTACAGTTATGATGATGTTGCAAGATGAGATCTTTAACGCGGTGAATGCAAAGGGAAGGTGTCACGGCTGATCTTTGGTCCCTCGACTGCTCCAGGGCCCTGTCAACAACGGTTACGCTCCAGGGCAACCAGGCGACAGCTATTCGGTCCAACGGCCCCTGAAGGCAGCTGCACAGAGGCCTTTGCCCAGCAGACCTCTCCGTCCCGCAGACAATGCTCAAGCAGATTTCACTATCGATGGCAGTGCGGCTCAGTCTTGTTGCTCAGGATCAAGAGATGACACGTGGGAGACTTTCTGCCGGTCACACTTGAATGCGATCGCCACCGCAGCAGTCCTACGGGCAGCTGGTAGCTAGGACAGCCACGTGGCCGTAGGCATCCGTCGCTACAGCTTTGACGATGAGCTCTGTATGAAATGAAGTTGAAGAACCCAGGGTCAGCAACAATACTCTGTACCATGTGAGTTGTCAGACATGGCAGCTGCTCAACGATTATAACAAGCATCGGAAGATTTTTAGTCACATGGAACGTTTCCAAAAGCTGAATATCGGTTGTGTACACAATTGTAACAAGACTATACAAAAGATAGAATTTTATTGGTAGAAAAACAAATAGGCTAAGGGGTCCTTGTAAAAAATGTCATTTGTACCAGCTTTAAGGAGTATTTGTTGCCTCATCCGATCTGCAATATTTTGAAGAATCACTCTCTGCACGCACGCCAAACTTACATCCAGATAATAATTATCAGCATCTTATTTACGCAAGCAATATGGCTATGTCAATGAAATCTGCAAGCCTCCGCAGCTCCGTGCTCGGCCAGACATCCGAGCTGAAGGCCCGCTCAGCACCCTCAGTTGCTGCACGATGCCCTGTTACTGTCCGAGCGGAAAATCAGGAGGTGAAGCTGACGATAGCATATTCTTGCGCTACCGTCATCGCTCGCAGCGTGACGCGGATTTCATCGCTGTCCTCTTGTTCTTATGTCAGCCGAGAGTTGTTGAGATTTGCAAGCGTATTGCACCCTATTCATCTTACATGGGTGCTATTGAAGAGCTGAAGATGACATTCGTTTACTCTGACTCAGTTCCAGTTGCCGCAGTCTTCTCGGAGGTCTGCTTTGGGTCTCCTTGCCGCCGGTGCGGCTCTCGTATCACGCACTGAGCCATCACAAGCTGCATACGGCGAAGCAGCCAACGTTTTTGGCAGGGCCACCAACAACGCGGGTGGGCACATCTCTCGCCTGTGCTGCATGCAAACGATGAGTCGACTGATTGATTACGTTTACTTCGACTACTATCGGAGCCAAATTTGTTCCACATGTTCAATATGTTGAGTAATTGACATGGCTCTGCTGTATGGCGTTTCGAGGATGTGCGAGCCGGACATTCATTTGCAATTGATATGCTGCATCCCGGCTGCTTGTCTATGCGTAGGCTTCGTTCCCTACTCTGGCGAGGGTTATGCTCTGCTTATTCCCTCGAAGTGGAACCCGTCCAAGGAACGCGACTTCCCCGGCACAGAGCTCAGGTAGCAGTCCTTGTGCTGTTACTGCCAAAGACCTCCGGTGTCCGAATCCTGAAGTGCCTCTTCGGCTTTTCGTTTTGCTGGAGGGGCAAGGTGTGTGTAAGTGTTAGATGGCGAATGGTCGGCCTTAGCGGATTACCAATTGCCCAGCCAAAGTGACAATTTGATGTGCAGTCTCAACACCGTGTTTGACCCAGTATCACACTGAGAATACTAAGTCGTTCAGCGTGGTGTGTCCTGGTTCTTAATGGGCGCATCGTTGTTTCGTGGCGCAAAGGTATGAAGACAATGGCGATGCAGTGACCCACCTGATCGTCACAGTCAACAAGACCGACAAGAGCAGCATCAGCAGCTACGGTGGCGCCAGCAAGTTCCTGAATGAGATCAAGTATCTTTTGGGCGAGCAAAGTTTCTCAGGTACAGGCCATGTCAAGCCAAGCAATTGTACATAATGTCACCGATTGTGATGCTGTCCACAGCTGTATCTGAAAGCTTTGCTCTTAATGGCGTGCGGAGTGTCCTCGGTGGGTCTGCAAGCGTCTGTACTTGCAGGTACGTTCAGATCTGCTGCGTTTTATGAATTGCGTCTTATCAAAAACTTATGTTCGACTTATAAGACTACCAGGCTCCCGATCATGGTTTGTCAGCATATTTACGGTACTGCTGTCTCATCTCACAGGGTTGACCATCTCAGAGGGCGGTTTTGCACCCGGCAAGGTGTCGTCTGCTGCACTGTTGGACATCGAAGAGGCCACCGACAAGAAGGGCAAGCCTTACTACAAATACGAGATCTTGACGCGAACAGGTGCATAGTCCAATGTTTCGACCCGTGACCTGGTGAAGCGATGGGATGCCACATCGACTGCGATGGGACTGGTGTGTTAATCTACATGGTGCAAGGGTATATCTTCTACATCGCCACTCGCCACCCCGGCCGTTGCTGCTCTTAAACTCACAATTGGTCTTCCCTTCCATGCAGCCGATGGCAACGAAGGTGGTCGCCATAATTTGATCACCGCCTCAGTGTCAAACGGGCAGCTTTACATCCTCAAGGTGAACATCGCAACAAGCATATTCTTGCTGCATGGCGTTTGCTGTGGGGGCGCTCAAGCATTAAATCGCTTTTGGTAGTAGTCACTGCTCTGCCATGCAATCTGATTGGCTGAGTAATAGCTCCTGGTGTGCCACCAGCCCGTTGACCAACAATGCTCGCTGCCTGGAGTGAAAGATGTCTGACAAGGCGTATTTGCTCTGCCAGTAGCTCCTTGAAACAAATGAATCTTTTTAAGCAGTTCTGTACGGAGTATGATGAGAGCCGTACAATGCTGTTGCAGGTACAAGTTGGTGACAAGCGGTGGTTCAAGGGAGCCGATCGTGATGCTAAGGGCATCTGGAACTCTTTTACCGTGGCTTAAGGTCGCATAGCCTTCACAGACGACATCTACACGACGTCCGAAGTGTCGAAACAAGATCCAGAGTCACCTGTAGTGTTTTAGGCATTAGCCATAGAGGCATTTTGCAAGCTACCCGCATGGTCGCAGCTCATCAGCACCGTATCCTGTCGCACCTTTATGTTGATAGTTATCTCCATACTCGACTGCAATTTAGAACTTGCCGTCGACTTCTTCAATTTTGCCCAGCAATACAGAGAGCAGCAGTCTGCTGCATCTTGACCAAGATTAGCATACCTTCCTGTGTGGTGATGCTTCTAAACAGAAAACTCTTGTGAAGGTTATGCCTCTAGTATTGTACATCGCCCCATAACTTATATATCTGATATATAAGTTCATCTAAGTAACGTCCGAGAAGGTTGGCTGTGCAATCTGAGTGAAAAACATCTATTTCGCCACTACAAAATGAGATGTTGAAATTTAATTGTATTCTTCACGGGCCATAAACCTCCGCTGACATTACACCTGTCTTGCTCTCATCAGTCGCTTAAAGCAACGGCAGCGACGCTCATAATGCTTTATGAAATCAAAGTCAGATAAACATGATGTCTTGGAAAGCTTAAAGTACCGCAGCAGGGCAAAGGCTAATGGCAAGATTGTTACGCCTTGCAAACCCAGTTGTTGATCAAACGCCGGCGCATGGAGAGAGTCGCACGCACTTGGTGTCCAGATACCGTATAATTACACATGCCTTGTCCCACCATCAGGAAGAGGTGCTTCCATTCGAGTCAATCACTTACATATCGATGAATAACAATGCTACCGAAAAATTCAACCGTGCTGTAGATTCCTCAATATCATGTCTATGCTCTCATTAGATACATTGGATGCATTCTCCTAGCAAACACTGATGCCGGTGATGAATCGTGATGCAGCAGCTGTCAAGGCGCTCGACTCTGAGTCTGCTGACCGGTGCCCTGGTCACTTTACGGGTCGACCCTTCGCTGGCAGCCTATGGCGAGTCAGCAAATGTCTTTGGGAAAAGCGCAAATACTGCAGGTGCATGTCCCGGGCATGCATGTCGCAATGCTGCAAAGCCTCCAAGTGATGGCACCACCAATATGGCGTTCACCGATCAGCGATTGTCGTTCGATTGATATTCTACCAATAAAAGACTGTCTAGGCACTGCTGTTCACAGGATTTGTGCCATACACCGGGGAGGGATTCGCAGTGCTCATTCCATCGAAATGGAATCCCTCCAAAGAGCGAGACTTCCCCGGTATTCAGCTCAGGTAGTCATTCACGCAAACGACAGCATGAGTTAGAGCGCCTTGAGAACGTCTCCGAGGACGTGTAGCAGTGCTACTGGTCTCCCGTATCACCTGGTGGTCATGTGAATGCATCGCGATGTGAAAAGCTTTATGAGCACTATGAGGGTAGGTAAATTCCTTCGGTCTGTAGCCGCCTAATTCTTAAAGTTCTAGGACTCTTTCTGATGCAGAGTTTAGGTGGCAGAGCGGCTACCACCAAACGCTCTGGCACTGCTACAATCCGGGGGGGGGGGGGGGGGGGGGGGGGCGGAAGTTGTCAACGAAAGGGACAGCCTGCCGTAGTTGTCTCAGAGTCGAGTTGAAGGGACGGAGCGTGTGGATGGATCGACGAGGTGCAGCACGTGCTAGATCAGGTAGACGAGGCTTGTCTGGGGATGTGGGGAGTATGTGCAAGTCATCCTGTCAACCTATAAGGGCTGCGATGTGTTACTGTGCTGTCGGCTGTACAGGTATGAAGACAACGCGGATTCGATCTCGAATCTGACTGTTCTTGTGAACGAGACAGACAAACGCAGCATCACTGACTATGGATCGCCGAGTGCCTTTCTGACAGAGATCAAGTTCCTACTGGGCGCTCAGACGTTCAAAGGTATGAACCATCATCATCACCACCACCACCATCGGTCACTGGCACCGTCAGCAAACTTCCATTCATCGTGCTAGTAAATGCTTCGCTGCATCGAATGGATGCATTCAACATGCGCCTCTTCCCATTTTTGGACGTATGGCATCATTGCCACAACATCGCGAATCGTCCTGCGTGTGCAACTGTTTGGATACTGCACGTAGTACAGAGTGATAGTACAGTCAAACCTCGATATAAACATACGCGTTAAGCGAATAATTCGATATAAGCATGAGAATTTGCGTGACGGAATTTTTCCCACTGAGAAGCTCCTCTTTAAGCGAATAGGCATTATCGTCATAGGGGTAAATTTCTAGATGATTTGAAGATTTCGATCATTTACATCAATTGAGCTTCATAATCTCGTGGCACATGCTCAGTAAGTTACAAAATAATTGTTTAACGAGTTCAATACTCAAAACCCAACATTTAAGTAGGGCGCGGAGTTTCGAAAGTGCTTAGTAAGAGTTGGAAGCCATTAGTAACGGATGAGTAGCCAGTGAGTCATCGACGAGTCAAGGCTTAGGTAATAGCTCCAAGTAGTTGCAGCTTGAGAGATGCCTGTTCAGAGGCGCTCAGTGTGCCTCTTGCAAGCCAAACCAGCAAATTATTCATTACCGACAGCAGTCTGTGCGAAAGGAGTATATTTGATAGCCTAATCTGACATAGTATTCTTTATAAGCATGTTTTACGTAACTATATCCCTTTATCGATAGGCGGGTGGTTCGATATAACATAGGATTTCGTGCAACGGAGCTTATGCTTATATCGAGGTTTGACTGTACATTGATTTGACACAAAAATTTGTAATTAAATTCGAGATGCACAGTATCAGCATATGTGAAGGCAAAGAGGTCCTGTAGAATGGCTGCAGACGTGTCTGCAATAGGTGAAGAGTGCAGTGGAAGACTGGATGAATCGCTGTTCACTGGATAGCAACCAGCACACTTCAGCAGTACTTGTGCTTGACAGATGTCTGGTGCACATGGTCGGGCTCCTGTTTGTTTGAATGGTCATTTCTCTAAGATGGCCCTTTCAAATGGGATATGAGGTCGTGTGTAATTCTATGGCAGCCACTGTGATGCAATGCTATGGGATGCTGCACCACTGCACTTCCTTCCCACACAGACCAGGGGTCAATCAGGGGTCAATCAGGGGTCAATCAGGGGTCAATCAGGGGTCAATCAGGGGTCAATCAGGGGTCAATCAGGGGTCGAACAGGGGTCGATCAGGGGTCAATCAGGAGTCAATCAGGGGTCGATTCAATACACGGCCAGGGGACACATTGTCGGAGGGCGGCTTCGCTCCCGGCAAAGTCGCGACAGCTGCGCTATTGGACACACAGGAGGCCACCGATAAGACAGGAAAGGCTTACTACAAGTACGAGATCTTCACCCGTACAGGTAGCTCTTTGCTCGAGTGGCATTTGCCATTGTGAGTCATCGTGCAACTCGTTCACAGCGCATGGTGACCTTCCCCTTGGCAGTTTGGTTTCAATCTCTGAGAGCTTGGTGCCACTGCCAGTATGGCATAGCTTACCACGGGCCCCTCCCCGACACCCGATACACGGCTGCTGCAAAGGATCAGTGAAGTGACAGGGCGCGAATTGGGGCACATCCTCCGGGTGACGGGAGTGTTTCGTGGAGGCTGTGCGAGGTCTGGCTCTTAGGCTTGTCGTGATGCGTCATCAGTCACGGCCTGATGACGACGCGACTTCGCCTGACAACAATGTGCGAATGCTGTTGTGGCGCAGCTGATGGTGATGAAGGAGGTCGGCACTATCTGCTGACTGCCACTGTGTCTGGCGGTAACATGTATCTCCTCAAGGTGCAGCAGATAGTACCTCAATCTCGCCATCTATCAATTCATCGGGAGACCCGGATTTTACGATGTCCTTCCCGTATCGCATCCAACGCTTGAGCGTAAAAGGTTTATCGACGAGGAGTAATGTTGCGCACCCTGTCAACAACACAACGATGCTGAATCCCTTTGCAATGAATGGCTCATATCTTGTGGGAGTGTCCTGCAACAAATTATTCGCTGAGTTGCTGGTAGTCCTGTCTGTTCGAGGCTCGAGGCTCGAGGGTCTACCTCTACCCTACATCCAAAATTCCTGAATACAAACCGAGGCTCG
>JAULKR010057773.1:0-38934 GCA_032356305.1 Prasiola linearis | reverse complement strand
TCAGCGTTTTTCGGAGTTTGTGAGCTAAGATCTTCTTTTTTCTTCGCTTTTATTTTTGGTTTTTTCTTGATGACGAGCTTCTTTTTTGTAGGAGCTGAGGCGTCATCGGGTGTTGATGATATACTAGAATAATAGTCATCTATATTTGAGGGCATAGTTTTAGTAGTTGAAAGGCCTGAAAAAAATCGAGCACGTGTAAAATAATGAGCCGAATATTAAGCCTTTTTCATGTATTGTCAAAAAAATATAAAAACTTGTAAAAAAGCCAAAAATTGGTATTTTTGAACTGTTTTATAAGCTATAATACAGACTTATGAGAGAGAAAATACAAGGAATTTGTACTGATTTTTTTGAAAATCTTTGAGTTGATTACTCTGAACTTTGCGTGCAACAAGAGTGAGAAAATATATTCAATATTTCTCTGCACAGTACTGATTCTCATTTGCTTATTTGACCACATTGAAAAAATATCGATACCCTCACTCACATTCTTAAACTTATCATCGCAAGAGTATTACTCGAGCGAGTCATCATTCACTTAGAAGTAAATGATTACATACTTCAAAAAAAACAAAAGCTCCTTCATTTTATTCAAACCAAAATTGACCTTGTAAAAAAGTCATGAAAAGAAATACAACTGCCAGCACTATGAGCATATGAGAGAAAAATAGTTCACACATATGTTTCTGAAAATTGAAATTGAGTGTCGAGTGAAAGTCGCTGAGAATGAATAGAACGAAGAATGCATATCTACAAAAAAGAAGAAAAAACTACCGTATCTTAAAACTTTAATCCATACTTTAATTCTTTCCTTTGCAAAAGGAAAGAAGCTACAAAGAACTATGAAACAAAAAATAATATTCTGCATATTTCTGATTCCTGTGCTCTTTAGTTTTTATGCAAATAATTCTGCAAATTATGCTGTCGCGCAGGATATTCAACAGAACTTCGTGAATCATCCTGAAAACCTCCCAACTCCAGAAGCGGCTCGTTTGGGGAGTTTTGGTTTTGCAAATATGATTTCAGATCTGTATTGGTTACAAACTATACAATATATTGGCTCAAACGTCATTGAGAGTGAGTATAAAAAATACCTGTATCAAATGATTGAACTGGTAACAGAACTCAATCCATATTTTGAAAGCCCCTATATTATCGGACAACTCCTCCTGCCATCAAGTGCAAAAAATTATGACGATCATAGTGGTAAAAATATTACTCCTGATATGCTAGAGGCAAAAGCTCTCTGACTGAAATGAGTTAAAAACTTTTGCGATTCAGATATAATACAAGCTATATTTAATGAAGAAGATTTATGAAAAGTCATCTCAGAGTCTGAGTATAATAATCCATGTGAGTCCTATAAAATCCCGTATTATCTCGCTTATACGTATTATTTTTATTTGAAAGAACCCCAAAAAGCAGCTCAATATTACAAAGTTGTTGCTGCTCAAAGTGACGCACCCGAGTGAGCGAAAGTTCTCGCTGCTATTATGCAAGGACGCTCATGAGAGCGAGAAAAATCACTCTTTATGTTTCTCTCTCTCGCTCAAAGTCTAGCAAGTGAAAACGATGCGTGTTGAATCCTCACACAAAATCTCGAACAAGTATATTTTTGACTTGTGAATGGAAGTGTTCAGCTTAATGGTGAACTTGTAAAAAATATTGAAACTGTTCGTGACGAAGTACTTCCAAAGCTTACAGACGAAAACGAAAATGATATTTTAGATGATACAAAATGTTCAAATTTCCTCACAAAGGCTATACGAGAAGTAAATCTCTTATATCTTGGTCTCGCTGATGATGCCTACGTTTTAGATAATCCCGAGGTCGAATCTGCTATGACTCCAGAAGTATTGCTCAAAGCGTGATACATTGATTTCATACCAACCGATTATCAGCAGTATGAAGAAAGTGGAATCATATATAGATATGATGATGAGATTTGAAGATTTGATTTTAGAATGGGGAATAAAAAATAACCCTATCTAAATTCATTCACTTTTAAGAAGAGAAGGAGGTTACCATTATAGTCACACTATTTCTTTGAGTTTTTCATATTTTTCTGTGTGTATTTGATTAGCTATAGCATTTCATTTTTCAAGTTCCGCTTCAACAAGAGAATAATCATCCATATATTTTTGATACTTCGCTCGAGCAGATCAAAAATACTGTAGTAATATTTCAAGAAGTTCGAGTTTTGCGTGACCAAATCCATATCATCAAGAAATATATTTTTGCCTGATTTGTGAAATCCTCTCTTCGTGAGCGAAGTATTTTATAAGCGCAAATACATTACAGGTATCTGGGTCTTTTGCATCCTCAAGGGGCGTATCATCAGTGACTATGGCCATCACTCTTTTTTTAAGCGTTTTTTCATCATCAAATATTCCAATAAAATTATCATAACTTTTACTCATTTTTCGTCCGTCAAGTCCTGGTATAAGTTTTGTTGTTTCATCGATATATGGTTCTGGAAGTTTAAAAAATTCAGTGTCATACGTTTTATTAAAATTCTCAGCAATATCACGCGCAAACTCGAGGTGTTGTTTTTGGTCTTTTCCTACTGGTACTTCATCCACATCATATCCTATAATATCAGCTGTCATCAAAATCGGGTAGTTAAAAACTGCCATATTTATATCAGCATTTTTATTTTGGCTATCTTTAAAACTATGGGCTCTGAGCATCAAACTATAGGGAGTCACACTTGAGAGAATCCAGGTAATATCATTAATATGACTCATTTTTGATTGCTCAAACACGGTAACGTTTACATTATAGGGCATCAGTGCAAAAATCTCTGCTACGAGTCTTCGCTTGTTACGCTTCATAATTTCAGGGTCATGAACTGATGTGAGTGAATGAAAATCTGGAATAAAAAGAAACGTTTCTCTGCCAACTGCTCGCTTCATAAGAGGGCGATACATCCCCAAATAATTTCATAGATGCATTCCATTTCCTGTAGGTTTCACCCCTGTTAAAACTCTCATTTTTTGTAAAATAAATTGTTAATACAGAAAGTATACACCAATAAACAACAATATTCAATTTAGTTTCTCTCAGTTTTTTTATAGAATACAAATATTACTCTTCAATAAATATCTGTATGAACTTTTTTAAAAATTATTTCTCAAGTCTTTTACTCCTAGCGTTTGCGTATTATCTCTATACTCACAGTGGTTTTCACCCCTGATTTATCAGCTGAAACGCGAGAATAGATATACTCGATATCACGTTTCCTGTGGTTTGGGTGTTATACACTGTAGCTATTGCCTATGTTATTTTGCTCATCCCATTTTACCTCACCTATATACAGCCATGTAAGGCACTCATAACTATAAGATACTTTAAAAAAGTAATATGAGGAGCACATACGCAAACCCAAGCAGAAAAAACAGCTCTATTGGCAATCATCGTGAAACTCTTTTTTATTCCCCTGATGCTCGTATGGCTCACAAATCATATCGTAAATATGATAAACAATCTTGTAAATAGCTACGGAGATATTGCGTTATTTTCGAGTGATTTTTTACTCTTTTTCAATACGCATTTCTTTTGGACTACTTTTAGTCTGATACTTTTTGTCGATGTTTTATTTTTTACTTTAGGATATCTGCTTGAAGCTCCTTTTTTAAAAAATACTATCAAATCCGTTGAATCAACGATTATCGGATGGGCAGTTGTGATACTCTGTTATCCACCATTTAACAACATAACTTCAAATTTTGTTTCGTGGTATTCCACAGATTTCCCAAGTTTTGTGAATCCATATATTCACGTTGTCATGAATGTATGAATTTTAATTTTGATGGCAATATACGCGTCAGCTTCTTGGGCATTGTGACTCAAAGCAAGTAATCTCACAAACAGGTGAATCGTGACAACAGGACCATATAAATATATTCGTCATCCTGCTTATATATGTAAAAATACTGCCTGGCTTATAGGAGGAATACCAATGGTATACGTTGCTCTCACAACTGATACTCTTTCTGTTTTTTCTGTTGTTTGAGGACTCTGAACCTGGGCTTTTATTTATTATCTCAGAGCGATGACCGAAGAACACCATCTCTCTAGTGATCCTGATTATGTGGCGTATAAAAAAAGTGTTCCTTATAAATTTATCCCAAAAATCTGGTAAAAATATTCACGTAAAAAAAGACAGTCTCATATGAGACTGCTTTTTTTATATTGTTTCGCACTCTATTTTTCTTATCTCGCTATCTTTGTTGAGTCAAGATATTCTCCTACAAACTGACTCACGAGTGGAGCTGGTTTGAGAAATATACTAGAACCAAAGCTTACTACTGTTCCAACAGAAAGCTGTCCATCAGCTCACTGAGAAATATAGTTTCTATTTTGTACAAGATCTTGGATATTTCCATAAAGAGATCCATTTACAATTAATTGTTTATCGGTTCCTGCTGTTGCTGTAATCTTTCATCCGTTTGCTCAGTCCTTGATCGAAACATAGGTTCCATCAAGTTGAGTTACATTTCTTCAAATTATAATATTACCACCTCGAACGATGAACGCTATATTATCACTTGATTCTATATTTTCTGTGATAGTGAGGTTTCCTCATCACTCAACTATAAATGTCGTTGGACCATTAATATCAAGTTCATCCATTCGAGTAATATTAACATTTTTTCATCGAATGACATAGACGTTTGAGAGTCCATTGTATTTTTCAGTCGAACTACTAAACGTAACAGTAGTAGTTGGCAAAGAAGTTGCGGAAGTAACGGTCGTTGCATTTTTTACATCGCTGACGAACTTGTCCTTTTCATCTACAACTTTTTCTACAACTGCGGTATTTGTGTTTTTATCGATTTCTTCTCAGAAACTTGAGACTGCATCTGTCTGATCACTGGTTACAGAGGTTCCAACAAAGTTTTTATTCTTGCTAGAATTATCGTTTCCAGCTTGCTCAGTAATTTTGCTCACATCTCAGGTCGTTTTCGTTACATTTCCTGAAGCGTCAGTATTTGTGTTTTTAACAAAACTTGCTCCTCAACCTGTTGTTGCAACAGATGGTCGGGCAACTCGGACTTTTAGGTCTTTTGCAAAGTACGCATCTTTATAATCAGTTCATTGATGCAATAGAGAAGTTGAAAGTTTCGTATCTTCAAAGTTTTGATTAGAAGGTATTTCATCCTTATTTGTTTTAAATTTTGGAATGTAACGAAACTCTACTATTTCCTCTGGATATATAATTCCATTGCTGTGTTTACTTGCTCTATCACATTGTCGGCCTCATGATAGTAATTTTGATTTTCAACCATTTTCTTGAACACAAAATTGATCAAATACTAGGTCATACTCAGATAAATTTTGAATAGAAGGTCTAGATACTAGTTTATCAAAAGGATTTTTTTCATGTCCGATGATTATTTCTCAGCCTGGATTGAATACTATTTCACCATCATTTGGAAATGTGAGAACACAGAGTTCGTCTGAATCTGTTCCAGTTTTTGTACAAGTATTTGGAAGAACTATTTTACACGAGTTATTACAATACGCTTGTCCAACTCATTGGGGGCCATTTTTACCTGAACCAAAATCACATTGCTCTCCTCTTGTTCGTTCTATGATTCCATTTCCACAAAAGCTTCATCCGCCACTTGAGCTTGCTCCTCCAGATGATCATGAACTACTTGAACCTCAACCTGAAGATGAATTTGGTGTTCCTTCTTTTCTACATTGGTTCGAAGTTCTCCATGCGTTTCACGCTATTGAAGCATTATTTTTATCATAAACATAACATTGAACTGAATCAGAGCTACACTTGAATTTGGCAAATTTACTACCTCATGTTCCAGATGTAGTTACAGGTCATTGAATAGTTCCACCACAATTAAGATAAAATGCTTCGACACGTGAGTTTCATCTACATTCTACATCATCTAAAGCTCCCGTAAGAGTTGCTGGAGTATATGACAGACCCGTACATTGATATGTAGATCATCAACCACTTGAACTTGAACCACTATTACTTGGGATTTGTACTCTAGAATCATCTTCATCTGTTACAGTAGGGAGAGTCGTATCTACTGGATTTGCAAGTACCTTTGCAACATTTGTATAATCTCATTGTGTATTTTGAACCTCACATTCATAACTAAATATTTCTCAACTTTGAAAAATATTATCATTATTTCCAGAAACTATTGTAAAGTTAGTGAACGAGCTTGGTTTTGTATTTGGAAGAGTAATACTTCAAGCACATGCAGGTCCTCTTGAATCTTCGATTCTAATATTAGTAAGGTCAACAGTTCAACTATTTTTCACAGTGATTCTAAATACGGCCTTATCTCATTTACTTTTTACTTTTTGAATATCGTCAGCAGTATTTTGATCTTCTGGATTAGCATCTATTTTATCGATATTAATAGACGGTCAACCAACGGTAATTCTCTCACATCCATCTGGATTGTTTTTTTCATCTTCGTCATCACAACTTGCTGGTGGTTGAGGTGTACAATCTGAGTCTCATTCCAAACAAATTCGGGCGTCGTTTTTGAGTATACCGCTTGCTCAAGGTAAAACTTTAAATCAGATAGTAAATTCCTTGATTTCATTAGGTTTTAAAATTGCAATTCAACCTTTGAGAATTGCGATATTATTTACAGTATCAGCTTCCCAATTTGAATCTTCGAGTTGCAATCATACTGGATAATGATCTTCTATTTTTAGGTTTTCAAGATCAGAGTTTCCTGTATTTTTTACTATAATATTAAAATTTATAGAATCTCATTCTTCAAAGATTTTTCTCTCAGTCTTTAAATTTTTGATAAGCTCAAGGTCAGATAAAATTTGCACAACTATAATTTCAGGATCGTGATCGTCTTCGTCATTTTCAGTTTCATTACATCTTGATCCTATATCATTGTCAATGGGGGATCCATCATTTTGTAAATTCGTATCAGGAACTGAATCACAATCTGTTCCTCACTCAGCTTTTGAAATCTCTGCAATATTTTCTATTGTTCCTGTGAAACCATTATCAATTTTAAACGAGACTTTTTCTATGATACTTTTTCATGCTGGTAGGCTTAAAATATCTTTTTTTATTATTGATCATGTAGCTGTTTGCCAACCATTATTTGTTATAAGAGTGAGTCCATTTGGAACATAATCAACTATTTGAATGTTTTTAGCATCTAGGTTCCCTTGGTTGAACACCGTGATATCAAATATTACCGTATCACCAGCAGTGAAAGGAGCTTGTGACATGTCTGAGAGTGTTTTTCTGAGAGCCAAGTCAAAGACTGGTGGTTCAAAGGGAAAAACTTCTATATCATGGTCGTCTTCATCTCAGCCTTTATCACATCCTGTTCAAATATTATCATTAATAAGAGAAGATACTTTTTCTCCATCAGTATTCCCATTTTGAGAATCTGAAGTCGAGTCACAATCTTCTCAACTATCTAAAGATATTTCAGCAAAGTTTGAGATTGGGCTTTTTGCATTATCCTTTATCGTAAAGGAAATTGGTAGGCTCACACTCTCTCAAGCTGGGATGTTAGAAATAGTTTGAGTTGCTTTTCAACCTGATAGATTCCAGTTTTGTTCGATACGAAGTTCAAGATCTGAGGGAACATAATCTGTTACTATTACTTTTCCCGAATCGACTTCTCATTGATTTGTCACAATAATATCAAAGATTACAGTTCGACCAATTGTGAGTTCTTCGTTTCCTACTCTTTTTTTAACAAGAGCAAGATCGTAGGTCCCGATAAAAATTTCCTCTAAATCATGATCATCTTCGTCTGCTGCATCATTACATCTTCATCCAATCTCGTCATTTTTCATTCATGTAGAGAGCTTTTCTCCATCTGAGTTTCCATTTTGAGAATCTGGAGTTGAGTCACAATCTGTTCCTCACTCAGCTGATGAGATTTCTGCAAAGTTAATAACTTTTCCCTTAACTCACGATTTAATTTTAAAACCAATACTCACTTTTTTAGATTTCCCAGGTTCAATACTTGCAATGGTAGTAACTGCATTAGAACCAGTTTGAGTCCAAGATGCTGTTCATGCAACTTGAGCTGTACTAAGTAATTCAAATCCAGCAGGAATATAATCAGTAACTACTACGTTTGTAGCAGTAATTTCTCCTTGATTAAATACTTCAATATCAAACACAATTGTTTGTCCATCACTGAATGCTCAAGGAGTAGTTGGTGAAAGGATTTTTCTTAGGGCTAAATCAAATTCTTTTGATTCTCATAATCGAATAGTTTCTAAATCATGATCATCTTCATCTTCTCACACATTACATCATGATCCGATATCGTTATCTTTTATATTTGATGATTTTTCACCGTTTGTATTTCCATTGAGAGAATCTGGTGTTGAATCACAATCTATTCCTCATGTAGCTCACGATATTTCTGCAAAGTTTGTAATATTTCAAGTCACACCTGAGTTTATAGTAAAAGTAATTGATACTTTTTTTGATGCATTTTCAGGTATAGATTGGATCACTCTCCTCGCTGATTGTCACGCATTGTTCCAACTTGTATCACTGAGACTCAATCAAGTAGGAATATAATCAATAATATTTACGCCTGTAGCAGCAACATTTCCTTGATTAAATACTTCAATATCAAATGTAACTCTATCTCCTGGATTAAATGGACCTGGAGTCGTATTAGAAAGAGTTTTGCGAAGAGCTAAATCAAATACTTTGTTATTTATGAGAATTCTTGTTGTATCATCATCAGTAACAGCAGAACCAGAAATGACTCAATTACCTAATACAGATACAGTATTTGTATATGCTCATTGTGTATTAGGATTTACACATGTATAGCGAAATTCTTCTCCAACTTGCAAAATACTATCGTTATGTGGTCCTGTCGAACTTTGAGTATAGTTGATAGTACTGTTCTGATTCAATCTATTAGTAAAAGATCCTCATTCTAAATTTACAACTGTACCACTCTTTGTCCCACAAGCCGCTGCAAGTGGGTCGTTGAGTACAATATTTCTGAGATCTTCACTTCAGGTATTACGTACGGTAATACTAAATGTGGCACTCTCTCATTTGATTACTGTTTGTGTATCGTTGAACTGTTGTCCGTCTTGGTCAGCAGTATTAGCATCTTGTTTAATAATTTGAATACTTGCTTGACCATCAATAACAACTTCGGTTGAATCAGTGGCTGAAGTTGGAGTACCAGAAGTCACTCAAACACCATTAATATTTACAACATTAGTGTATCTCGATCTTGTGTTAGATTTTGCACAATTATAGGTAAATCTTTCACCGACTTGAAAAATAGTATCATTATGATTTCATTCTCCTGAGACACTGATATTCACTCCTGCATTAGCTCCATTCACAAAGTTTTTTGTAGCTAAATTTACAAATGTGCCTGGTTGAGTAGCACATGCTGACGCAAGTACATCAGTGATTTTAACATTTCTAATATCTTCAGTACCAGTATTAAATACCGTGATTCTAAAAACTGCCTGATCTCAAATTGAAACAGATTGACTATCATTTCAACCTCTATTTCCATCTTTATCCCTCGCATTATCATCTTGTTTTACGACTGTTATTTTAGGAGTAGTTACCGGAGGATTTGGAGGCGTAGGCGGATTTCAAGAGGTACTACTACTCGAAGGTGGGGTTGGTGGAGTTGGTGTTGGGATAACCTTAATAACAGTTGTGTCTTTTGCCGATGCTGGTTTATCAGTATCTACTCACATACCTGTTACATCAACTCTATTAGTATAACTTGACTGAGAGTTTGGCTTTATACAAGTGTAATAAAATGATTCACCTGGTTCTAAAATACTATTGTTATGATCTCATTTTCCAAAAAAGATAATTGCTACCTGAGCGTTTGCTGCATTTGTAAAATTCTTTCCTTGGAGATTTACAACCCCAGTTGGAGTTGTAGCACACGACTTTTCAACAGTATCAAAAAGCTTTATATTTTTTAATGATTCAGGACCAGAGTTCGTTACCGTTATTCGAAACTTTGCTCTCTCTCATTGGTCCACTGTTTGCGTATCGTTTCCTGGTGTTCCATCTGTATCAAATACGATATTCTCATCGGTTTTAACAACAGAAATACTTGGAGGTGTTGTAGGCTCCACAGGATCTACAGGTCTTGTAACTGTTACTGTTTTTTGACACGTAGGACTGGTAATATTCCCATTTACAAAACATTTTGGTGTTTTTGTCCCAGCTGCACCATACGTACAAGTTGCTGTACTTCGATTAAATACTTGACCGTTTCCACAATCAATTTTATATGAATCAGCATTTGTTCCATTACAAGTAACATTTACCGTTCACCCCTCTAAAATAGAAGCAGGAGTTGCAATAAGATTGTTACAAACTGGAGCACTATTAATAGGTTGACACGTGTTTGTATCACATCCTGCATTTCCATGTCCCGTTTTTGCTGGATCCCGTGGATCACATGTTTCTCGTGCGTCCTTAATCCCGTCCCCACAATAACGTGGTTTATAGAATACACATTCTCTGTGAGTAATAATTGGTCAAAGAGATAAATCTGCAAGTTCAGTTCTATATTTTGAAACGAATACCAAACGTGCAGCTGCAATATTTGGATCAACATTATCATTTGCAACGCTTGCGAGTTTTATTCATCTTCATGGAATTGTCTCTAAAAACAACTGTTGAGTATTTTTTGGAAACACGTGGTATAATCTACCTGATTTTGCGGTATTCCATACAAAAGACGTAGGATATCGCATAAGTTGATTTGACTTAAACCACGATGTTTGACCGTTGAGAGGTTGAAAATGTACAGGTGTTGGGTTTTCATCATCCCAATAAATTCTATCTGCTTCTCTTGCATTAAAATAATCTAACGGAGCGAATAAATCTCATTGGTATTTACCACCTCAATCAAAACATTGATCACAGCTGGATCTAGCTGATGCTGAATAGTTTCAACATGAAACTTCATTATATAACTCATTTGCATACGAATGCGTGGCAAAGTATGGTAAAACAAAAGTTACACTTAGAAGAAATAGTAGTATCCTTCTCATATTTTAGCTTTTAAAAATTAAACGGATTTTCGTCAGACACACGAGAGTTTTCTGTGGAAGCTGAGTCTATTACTTCTCAAGAATCTTTTCCTAGAAGTTCTCAATCTCCTTCAGAAGATAAATATCATTCTACATCTCACTCTCATTGCTCCTGGTTATTATCTACACTAAAATTATTTTGTCAAGTTATTTCTTCTGTTTTTCAGCAAGAAGCAAAACTGAATATAGTTAAAATGGCGATAATTGTAATTTTGTACATCTTTTTGAGTTTTATGTATTAAGTTTTTACCCACATATTATTACGTTTGAACAAAAGTTCTAATTAATAATTTTTAGAGTTATCAGGACTTACTGTTCAACCAAAACCTGATTCTGAAATACTATCTCAGCTTGTTATAGTACCCTGACCTCCATTTCAACTAACTATTCATTCTCACGCTGAAGAATCTGCATTTCCTATGGACTGTGGGACACCTGTTAACGTTCAATCTGGGCTTTCATAAACTGGTACACCATTTAGATCCGGAGTTCTAACAGAGAAAGGGCCACAATCTGCTTGTAGTTTTAATCCTTCATGTCAATCAAACCTTCAACTCCCATTTAAATCTAAGTAAGAAAATCCAGATCCCATTCATGCATCAGATGTGGAAGCTGTTACTCCACCATTCCGAACACCATTTCTTAATTTTAACAAAGCTGGTATTTCATAAAAATCTTGACTAGAATTTATCACCGACGTAGGATTATAAATTTCTCACAAGCCATTTTTACTTCATGCTGGAACTCATACTTTAACCCTATATTCAATATACCCTTTAGATTTATTAGCCAAATCAGTCGGATAAGGATTTAAAATCATACTTTCATAGATCGAACTATCTGAAAAACTAAAGTCATGTCAGAACCTTTTTGTAAGCAAATCAGTATAATTAAGACATCTTTCTAATGGCTCAACAGTTTTTTGAACAGGGGGTTGTTCTAGTGCTGGTTGGGTAGGAACTGGTGTTTGAGGTATATACACTGGTGGTGTTGTGTCTAAAGGTACAGTTGGTATCACTCGTGCAGGTGGAACGGTAGTTGTTACTGGTGGTACATAAGTCTGCGTAATTTCTTGTTTTGGTACGGCTCTACATCCAGCTCCATCACAGACAAAGTAATTACAGTCCTTCATCATTCTATCTCATTGCTCATATACTGTGTTGAGAGGTTCAGAAAGTGCAAAACACCCTTTAGATACTTCCATCCAAACAGCATAAATAGTTTTCGTTACTCCGTCAACTGTTGCTTTAAATCTATATGTTGTTCAAACAACTTCATTTCCTTGACCTGGATAAGGTTGAGCTTTCCATTCTTCTATTGGTCTAGGGGTTCATTGATAATCTTTTAAATTATTTTTATTTGCTACATCAATATTTCCAGAAATACCTGTATCTACTTTCCAAGCTCCTCATTCAACTACATAATTTTTCCCTTGAAAATTATCTACTCTAAGACCTTCTTGCCAAGCATCCCCAAGAGAAGCAAGTGTTGAAGCATCAGTTACCGTAGATAAAGTGCTCATAGAACTAGTAGTATTTATCGTTCCATAATTTGCAGTTACCGTATCAGCTGTCGTAGGTGCTTGATATGTAGTTGGAATAGCTTCTGTACTTGTATGCCAAGTAGTAGTCTCTGGAGTTCATGGACTAGTGTGAGCAAAAGTTGCTTCATTGAGTTTTACTCAAGAAATTGTATCTCATCTTTCTTTTAAGAATTGTTGTAAATGTCCTTCAGTTAATGCAAGAGATCCATCTTTAATTTGATTAATATCAAAACCAGCACTCTCAACTACTCTTTGAGCAGCCATTTGAGCCTCAGTTGATAATCCTTCGTAATCACCTTTAGTGAAGTAAGTATCTTGATTTCCATCAAGTTCAGCAAAAGACATTTCAGGACCTCAAGCCATTTGTGCACTCATACACATTCTCATGAGTGTCTTGTAATTTTCTAGTATTGTAAACATATGTATATGCTTAAAAAATAATATTTGTTTTTGTTTTTGTGCGAAACAAAGAAACATCTATATGCTACCACATAGTTAAAAATATTGACAAACATAACGACTTGACAATTTTGAGTAGTTTTGTAGATGGTGTGAATTTAGATAATACAAAAAGTGAATTAGAAATTAGATTTTGATCTATATATATGATAAACTTGATAAAATATATTATTAAATAAAGGTTAAAATATGGAATCAAAACACAGACAGGATGTTATTATGCAACTCCTTGACAGTATAAACGAAATCGACGCGCTGACCGTTATGAGCGTTATTAATACTGATACTCAAACTATTACTGCCGACTTTAAAGAGCTAATACAAGCTTGAAAAATAGTGAAATCAAGTCCTTGAAACTATAAAAAACCCTTTGATACTTTGAGATACCTGACTCAACCTCTTCACCTGCGTGAACGAAAACCATATAATGAAGAACTCTTAAACCAGTACATCGCAAATACCAGCTCTCTTTTATGAAAAGATCTTGAAACAGAACTTTCAGAAAACAAAAAACACGTACACTATAATTTTAGAGATGATATCAAGACGCTCGAAAAACTCTATATTGATTTAAGTTACAATTCAAATCGTCTCTCAGATTGAGAGTTTGATACGCTCGATACAGAAATTCTTTTAAAGTTTTGAAAATCTCCGAAAGGAAAATCTTTTATTCATTCACAAAGAATACTGAATTATAAAAAGATACTCGACTCCATATTTAGTGAAGGATTTTATTTTGAATACAACATTATTGATTTTCAAAATGTTCATAAAACTCTTATGCAAGATCGAATTGCTGATAGCCAGAAATGAGAATTCAGAGAATTTAGTATTGTATTAAATCAAACAAGCTATGAACCATTATGTAATCCACGAGTATTGGAAAATCAGTTTTATAGCTTTATTGATACAGTTCAAAAAATAAAAAACCCTGTTGAAAAGAGTTTTTTTATATTCGTATTCTTGCCCTATATTCTTCCATTTTCTGAGTGAAATGCAGAACTTGCACGAGTGGTTATGAATATTCCCCTAATAGAAAATAATTTCTGAATCGTCAGTTTTAAAGACATAGACTCAGAAAAATATGAACTCGCGTATAGAGCGATGTATGAACTCAATGATATGAGCCTTTTAAGAAATATTTTTCTTCGATTTTTTCCTAAGTGCTAAAAGTAGCTAAATTTTTTCTTCAAAATAATCAATTACTATTTCTAAAAACTCTTCAAAAACTTTTTCTCATTTTAAATTCTTATATGGTTTTCCTCACACATATACTGGTATAGTAGGATTTTCTCCATCTCACGGGAGAAATATTCCAATATCTGCACTTCTCGCTTCTCATGGACCATTGACGATGCATCACATCACTGCAATATTAGTGGTCGTAAATCGAGGGTATTTTTGTTTCCACTCAGTATATCTGTTATCAATCTCATCGGTAATGCGTTTTGCAAGAATCTGAAATCCGTCTGACGAAGTTCGTCCACATCATGGACACGACGTGATAAGTGTTTGAAAACTCCTAAGCCCGATCGTTTGTAAAATATACTTACACACCTCAACCTCAAGTGAGCGTTTGGCTCATGGTTCTGGAGTGATAGAGACGCGTATTGTGTCTCCAATACCTTGTTGCAATAAAATTCCAAGCGCTATAGAACTTGCTGTAATTCATTTGGTACTTCCTCAGGCTTCGGTGAGTCCAAGATGCAGTGGCAAATTCGTTTGTTCACTCAAGAGCGTATAACAGCGAACCATATCCTGAATATCTGACATTTTAACCGAAATCGTCATCATATTTCAAGGCATTCCGTATTCAAGAGCTTTCTCAACAGACAGGAGAGCAGATTCAACCATCGAATCAACAAATACCTCTCCCGCAGTTTTTGGATTTTCAAGCAAAGAGTTTGCGTCCATATTAGCTTGCAAGAGATCATCATCAAGAGATCCTCCATTAATTCCTATTCTCACAGGAGTTTTGTATTTCATAGCGCATTCTATAATTTGCTTGAAGTTATCATCACGCTTTTCTCACTTTCCGACATTTCATGGATTGATACGGTATTTATCCAGAGCATCTGCGAGTTCTGGGTATTTGTTAAGCAGGAGATGTCCATTATAATGAAAATCTCACACTATCGGAACATGGATTCACAAATCTTTTAAATTTTTTACGATTTTAGGAACCGCCTCAGCGGCTGCATTATCGTTAACCGTAATTCGTACAATCTCGCTCCCTGCTTCGACCAGCTCCTTGATTTGCATCGTCGTCGCAAAAATATCACGCGTTGGAGTATTGGTCATTGATTGGATGACAACAGGATTATTTCATCCGATAAGAACTCATCAGACATTGACGACCGTAGTTAATTTTCGAGTGTTCATAGGGTATTATTTTTATTTAATCCACGTTCTGTCAGATTTTTTAAGAGCAAGTTTTATATCCTCGATAAACTCGTCTAGTGGAATATCAAGAAGTGTTTCACAGTTATTTGTGTGCTCACGATCAACTCCTGCAGCAAAGCCTTTGTCTTTCAGTTTCTTTTTAATAGATTTTGCCTTTATTTCCATCACGTCTTCACTAGGAATCATTCTAAAATACGCCCAGATAAATCCTGAGAGTTCATCAACTGCATTAATATATTTACGAACTAATGTGTCAGGTTGTTCGGTAATTCATGGCAGGAAATATCCGTGAGAGCGAATATCTCATAAGAGCTCAGCAGGAGCGTTTATTTCTGACATGATTTTTTCAAAATCGTCTTTCATATGTTTATCTCCATCTTTGCCAATATAATCCCAATCGATATCATGAAGGACTCCAACGAGCCACCAATAATGTGAGTTTTCTCCAAGTTTTTCTCCGAAGTACTTCATAATCTCTCATACTTGGTAGAGATGTTGTTGTGTCGAAGTTGAGTATTTTTCAATCAGTTCATGTGCTTGCTCTGTTGTTGGGAGGTTCATAATTTATTTTTTAGAAATATATTTCTTTAAATATGGTATATCAAATACAACTCCGTTCGAGAATTCATTTGTATTATTCTCATAATATTCTATAAGTGATTCAAGATTTTCAAAACTTTTGAGTGTGTGAACTTCTGTTTTGTCTATCTTTCAGAGAGCTTCACATTTTCATATATATAGTTTTTTCCAGTGTTGTCTGACTCCAAGGTTTGAATCAAAACTCATATAAAAATGTCCTATTTCTTGAAGTTCAAGTTCATGAATTCCAAGTTCTTCTAAAGTTTCTCTTCTCGCTGCAGTTTCGTAATCTTCTCACGTGTTTACTCTTCCATGAGCTGGAGCTTCAAATTTTAAAGGATCAACTTTTTTGTTTGGAGACCTTTGAGCTATATAAAATCTTCACTCAGAATCAGATACGTGAATCGTTACGACTCTTGTAATATCATGATTTATATGAAGATCACATTCAAGAAATCCTGTTTGGAGAATTTCATCATTTTTATCTACTATATCAAAACGTTCTTGCATAAGATTTTTTTATAAAGTACTTATATATAATCTCTTTTTTACTCAAAAAATCAATAAATAAAAAAAGCTCTGAGAAAAAATTCTCAGGGCTTTTTATGAATACTTGGAGTTGGTATTAGCTACCAAAATCAAATACATGTTTATTATCATTGACTACAACAAAAATTGCTGCAAGTCCAACGAGAATAAATACGAGTGAGCTCAAAAATGAATCTACTCCAAAGATAGCTGTTACAAGGTTGAAGTCAAAAGCTCCAACAAGTCCCCAATTTAGTCCTCCGATTATAAGAAGGAGAAGTGCGATTGAATTTACTGGTTTCATAGAAAAAATATTAATAAATAAACAGTAAAACCAGTATATATAATGTTTGTATAAAAAATGTATGAATATCTTTTCTTGAAACGTAAAACATAAATATACTCCTTTTTAATTTCTCGCTAAAAATTTATGAGAAAAAAATATGTCGTTGTCACTGGTTGAGTTATCTCGTGAATCTGAAAAGGAGTCACAAGTGCTGCAGCCGGTTTTTTTCTGTCTGAAAAATATAAAGTCGTTCCTATAAAGCTCGATTGATATCTAAATATAGATCCCTGAACAATGAATCCCTACGAACACGGAGAAGTCTTTGTACTCGACGATGGAGCTGAGGTAGATATGGATTTTGGACATTATGAGAGATTTCTCTGAGAAAATTCTGAAGGAGGGCAAAGTATTTCTATGTGAAAAATATATGCAGGAATTTTGGAAAAAGAACGTCGCTGAGATTTCTTGTGAAAAACCGTACAAATGGTCCCACACGTGACAGATCATATCGTTGAACGGATCGAAAACGTATTCACGCAAACAAAATGAGATATTTGCTTTATAGAAGTTGGAGGAACAGTTTGAGATATTGAAGTAGAACTCTATCTTGAAGCTATTCGTCAAATGCGACGTAAGAAAAATCCTGAAGATTTTTTTCATATTCATCTCACCTATGTCCCGATTCCTGGAGGAGTATCAGAACAAAAGACAAAACCAACACAACAATCCGTAAATTTGCTCCAGTCTCGAGGACTTTTTCCTGATGCAATTGTGGTTCGTGGACGCGAAGCACTCACGCAAGCAAATACTGAAAAAATTGCACTGTTTGGAAATCTTCGCGAAGACAGAGTTTTTTCGATTCCTGATGTAGATTCAATTTATACCATTCCTCAAATACTTCGAAAACAAAAGTTCGATTCGCTTCTGAGTGGAAGACTCGGAATTCCTTATTCAAAATGCAATAAACTCACTATTTGGAATGAACTTTTGAAAACTAAAAAAACGCAACCCCTCAAGCTTGGTTTAGTTGGGAAATATACAGCACTCGAGGATTCATACTCAAGTATCGTTGAAGCCTTAAAACACGTTGGATTTAAACTCTGAGTTCGTGTGGAAATACTGTTCATTAATACTCGTGAGACTGATGGAATAGACTGAGTACAAAAATGTGACGCGTGCATTATTCCCTGAGGTTTTGGAGATACAGCGATAGAGAATATGATCACAACTCTCAAATATATTCGAGAAAATAATATTCCCTGCCTCGGGATTTGTCTTGGTATGCAACTGATGATTATAGAATATGCCAGAAATATTTTAAGAATTAACTCCGCAAATAGTTTAGAATTTGATAAAAAATGCGTTCCAAACGATGTTATAACACTCCTTGATACCCAAAAAAATGTTGTCAATCTTGGAGGAACAATGCGACTCGGAGCACAAACGAGCAGACTGAAATCATGAATGATTAAAGACCTTTATTCTGAAGCTGAAAGAATTTCTTCAAGTTCTCACGTATCTGAGAGATTTCGTCATCGCTACGAAGTACATCCACAGTTTGCAGAGACACTCAAATCTTCTAATATTAAAATTTCAGGAGTCAGTAAAAAATCTGGAATCGTTCAGTTTATTGAACACAAAAATCACAAGTACTATGTGTGAACGCAAGCTCACCCTGAACTCACCAGTAAACTCGAAAATCCTGGACCGTTGTTTGTTGGTTTACTCAGAGCATGTTTACAAAAAAAAGAATCGTAATCACAATTCTTTTTCTATTTTTATTGAAACGTTGTATTTACGTACGATTCAACGGTATTAAATTGTTCTTGTATCCAAGGAGCATTGTTTTCAAAATCTGAACTCAGTGTATCGTCTATGTATTGAGACATCTCGGTATATTTTTCACTTGCAAAATAAACCTCTTCTCCTCATTTAATAATCTCAATCTGCTTTTGCTGTTCATCTGAAAGATGTTTCAACCCGGGAATAAGTTCGATACTCGAATATGACATTCACTGCTTTGCCTGAGATGTTGTTGCTCGGTAATCGGTATATCCAACATCATCACGAATAACATAAATCCTATATCATAGCTGACTTGTTGACTCGTACCCTCACTCATTAAAAATAAAATATATGATTGTATCTCATTTATAATCCTTTACTCAACAGTATTCAGGCACAACATTTGGAGCAAATGAACCATCTAAATATTCATTAATATTTTCACACGTGTATCCCACATTCGATTTATAAAGTTTGTCATCCATGAAACTCGTAGGATCTGGTTCAGGAACCTCGTCAAACGCTTGAAAATCTTCATTTGAGAAATTCACCAATAACATTTCAGTTTCCTCGGTTTCTTTTTCATTTCAAGTTTCAGTTTGAGTGATATCTTGTTCTTGGGTTACTATATCTTTTTGAACTTCGTTTCCTGTACAAGAAGCAAAAAATATAAGAAACACTGTACCAACAATATATTTAAGCATAAATAAAAAATACGTAATAAAAATAAATTATATGAGATTTTTAAAAATAAGAAATCATTTCAAAAAGTTATTCTCCTTTTCCAGCTTGTTCCAATTTCATCTGCTGGTCAGCAACAGCGCAAGCATCGATAATAGGAGCGAGTCGTCCTGACATTACCTGTGGAATTCCTGAAAAGTTCTGTCCAATTCGGTGGTCGGTAATTCGATCTTGAGGATAGTTGTAAGTTCGAATTTTTTCTGAACGATCTCATGAGCCAACTTGAGCAAGACGTTCTTCTCATAACTCCCTTGCTCGCTTTTCTTCTTCAACGGCATATATTTTAGCTCTGAGAATTTGGTAAGCTTTTTCTTTATTTTTGTGTTGTGAACGTCCGTCCTGACAAAATACTGAAATTCAGGTTGGGATATGCACCATATGAATTGCAGAATCTGTGGTATTAACATGCTGTCCACCAGCTCCTGATGATTTTGTGGCTTTGATTTCAAGGTCTTCATCTCGAATCTCTACATCAAATTCTTCTGCTTCTGGGAGAATAGCTACTGTTATAGCACTGGTATGTACTCGACCTTTATTTTCAGTTTCGGGGATTCGTTGAACACGGTGTACTCCAGATTCGTATTTAAATCGTGAATACGCTCAATCTCCTCGCACTTCAAAAACCATTTCTTTGACTCAACCAGCATCTCCGTCTGTTTTTTCAGTAATTTCGACTTTGTATCATTCTTCCTCAGCAAAAAGAAGATAACTCCTCGCGAGTTCTCCCGCAAAAAGTGCTGCTTCGTCTCAACCTGTTCCTGCCCGCACTTCTACAATAATATTTTTATCATCATTTGGATCTTTCGGGAGGAGTGCCATTTTAAGTGATTCTTCCAACTCTGGAATTTGTGTTTCAGCCTCTATTATTTCCGCTTTAAAGAGTTCTCGCATTTCTTCGTCTTTTTCGATATTGAGCATTTCTTTATTTTCTAGCAAAGACTCGTTCATAGCCTTGTAATCTTTATACAAATTCACTGCTTGTTCGATAGATTTTTTTCGAGTTGCGACTTTCTTGATTTTTTTCTGATCTTTAAAAATTTCAGGATCTGAGAGTTGGAGTTCTAAGCTTTCAAATTCCTGAACGAGAGTGTCTAAGTTGAATTTCATAGGTATTTTGTAAGTGACAAATTGTTGCGAAGTATAGAGAAAAGTGCTAAAATAGCAAGAAAGCTAAAACTAAATTTATGCATATACCTCAAATAGCAAAAGACTATGAAGAATTCTTTCAGGAATACCTAGGAATAGAAGGTAGTATAAAAGTTTCTATTGCCCAAAGAATCATCTATTTGCTTCAAGTTCAAGAAAAATCGGATAAGCAAAACTTTGAGCGAGAAACATGACACGATATCGCAATAGAAATCATAAACAGAAGCAATTGTCATCAAACTGCTCTATACGTGCTATGAATGATAGACTACATATGAAGACTAGAAAAGTGATGATTAGATTTAGAATACTCTCTAGCTCCAAAATGGAATCAATGAATGCAATTTGCAAACGAGAAAGAAATAAAGTCAAATTGATACTTCGAAGATATTGATAGTGCAATCAGTAATGGTGATTTTCCTATTCTCTGTATATTTTTCAACTGAGACAAGGTATTACACTCTATTGTATTACTTTGAAAAAATAATTGGTGATATTTTTGATTTGAACAAAAATTTAGATGATGAAGGTTCTGATTCGATTATTTAGAAAAAATAAAAGTTTCGTGAAAGAAGTTTTTTAAACCTATAACTTAAACTTCATCTTTTCTAATGGGATTTCTTTATCTCACACTAGTATTTTTGGACTCATATTCTCATCTCCTCATTCAAAGAAAAAACTGTTGTCACGTCATTCTTCTTTCATAATCGTATCAAGTTTTTTCTCAACAGAACGCATCACTCACATCTTTTCTAGGACGTTATACACTCGCATCACAGCCTCAGAGTTTTCAAAATCTGTCATTCGAACTATTTGCTCTAGTCTTTTTCCTCTTGCTCGAAATTTCATTTCTCCCATATACTCTATTTGTACTTGTTTCGGATCTTCTCATTCATTTTTCAGATCATAGATTTTTCTCTCAGTATTACCTGAGTCTTCAGTTTTTGTGATGATATTTCTTGTTATTTCATTTTCAACGGGGAGAAAATTCTCAACTAAATAATTTTTGAGTTCATTAATTCACAAACCAGTCGCTGCTGAAATAAGTAAGAACTTTTTATCTGGATATCTTGCTTGAAACTCACTTACAATATGCTCTCGCATCTCGTCATCGAGTAGATCTCCTTTTGAAAATACGATGAGTTCTTGTTTTTCAAGTAACTTCGGTGAAAAAAGTCCAAGTTCTTTGCGTATGTCTTCATAATCCTGAAACACTCTGTCGAGTCTATATAAATCAAGAAGATGCAAAAGCGCTCAGGTTCGCTCAATGTGCTTTAAAAATTCTATCCCAAGTCATTTTCATTCACTTGCTCACGGGATTAAACCTGGAACATCTTCTAATACCAATGATTTTCATTTGTGATCTAAAACTCCAAGATTGGGAGTGAGAGTTGTAAATGGATAATCTCAGATTTTTGGTTTGACGTTAGAGAGTTTTGAGATGAGAGTTGATTTTCCAGCACTTGGAATTCCTATGATACCAATATCAGCAACAAGTTTTAATTCAAGACGAAGATTTTTTTCTTCTGGAATATCTCAAAGTTCAGCAAAAGCTGGAGCCTGACGTGTACTCGAACAAAAGTGAGCATTTCAATATCCTCCTCGTCCTCACTTTGCTATAATGATTTTCGTCCCAAGAACATCAAGGTCGTGGAGAAGTTCTCCAGAATCTGCATCAAAAATAAGCGTTCCGACTGGAACTTGGAGTACTAAGTTTTCTCCATTTCGACCGTGACACAGGTTTGGCATTCCTTTTTCTCAGGTTTCTGCTGAGAGAAATTTCTTATGACGATATTCACTCAGTGTATTGAGATGTTCACTTGCAACAATCTCAACGTCTCATCCGTCTCATCCGTCTCATCCCCAAGGACCACCTTTTGGTATATATTTCTCTCGTCTCCACGATACAAGCCCCGCTCATCCCTGACCAGCACTCACGTGTATTTGAACTTCATCGATGAACATAATTTTCTGATTTATAAAGCGTAAAAAAAGCTATTAGTTATTGAATAACTAATAGCTTTTTTATTTAGATATTTGAAATGGTGGGTTATGTAGGACTCGAACCTACGACCCTCTGCTTGTAAGGCAGATGCTCTCGCCATCTGAGCTAATAACCCATTTGTATCTAAAGGAAGAAATGGTACACGAGACAGGGCTCGAACCTGTGACCTTCGCCTTAGAAGGGCGCTGCTCTTCCAACTGAGCTACTCGTGCAAAAAAATAAATCCTTTTGCACTACAATTGTTTTTCAAGAACTATATATCACAATCTTGGCAGCTACCTACTCTCACACATCTACGAGATGCAGTACCATCGGCACAAGTTGGCTTAACTACTGTGTTCGAAATGGGAACAGGTGTACCTCAACCGTTATAACCACCAAGATTCTAACATATAATTCTAATAAAGAACGTGTTATTTTGCATAACAATAATCTAACCTGTCAAAGTTAACGAGTGAAAAAAGAGAAACTATAAATAATCGTAAAAGAATATTAAAATTCGTTCGTTCTATTAGTACCTCTCAGCTGAGAGTATCACTACTCTTACACTTGAGGCCTATCAACCTTGTAGTCTCCAAGGGAACTTATTGACTTAAAGTCAGAGAAATCTAATCTTAAAGTAGGCTTCCCACTTAGATGCTTTCAGTGGTTATCCCTTCCGAACTTAGCTACTCGGCAGTGCCTGTTGACCAGACAACCGATACACCAGAGGTTCGTCCACTCCGGTCCTCTCGTACTAGGAGCAGATCTTTTCAAATTTCTAAACGCCTACAGCAGATAGGGGCCAAACTGTCTCACGACGTTCTGAACCCAGCTCGCGTACCGCTTTAAATGGCGAACAGCCATACCCTTGGGACCTTCTCCAGCCCCAGGATGCGACGAGCCGACATCGAGGTGCCAAACCGCGTCGTCGATGTGAACTCTTGGACGCGATCAGCCTGTTATCCCTAGGGTAACTTTTATCCGTTGAGCGACACCACTTCCACTCGTTGGTGCCGGATCACTTTCGCCCACTTTCGTGTCTGATCGACTTGTAGGTCTCTCAGTCAGGCCAACTTATGCGAATACACTATCTCTTCGATTTCCATCCGAAGATAGTTGACCATTGCGCGCCTCCGTTACTCTTTAGGAGGCAACCGCCCCAGTTAAACTACCCACCAAGCACTGTCCCCAAAAAATGGGTTAGAGTTACATTTTAGAAAGGGTGGTATCTCAAAGGTGATTCAACATCAACTAGCGTTGATGCATCAAAATCTCCCACCTATTCTGCACATTCTAAAACGCAACCCAATACCAAGCTATAGTAAAGCTCCATAGGGTCTTTCCGTCTTGCTGCAGGTAGTCGGCATTTTTACCGACATTGCAATTTCACCGAGTCCATGGTTGAGACAGTACTCAGACCGTTATGCCATTCGTGCGGGTCGGAACTTACCCGACAAGGAATTTCGCTACCTTAGGACCGTTATAGTTACGGCCGCCGTTCACTAGGGCTTAAGTTCACTGCTTGCACAGATCCCCGTAACCTTCTAGCACTGGGCAGGCATCACCCCCTATACATCCTCTTACGAGTTTGCAGAGAGCTGTGTTTTTGGTAAACAGTCGCCTGAGTTCTTTCGCTGCGGCCTTCAACCTAAAATAAGTTGAAGGCAGGTCTTATCCCGAAGTTACGACCGCTGTTTTGCCGAGTTCCTTAACCATGGTTATCTCGTCCACCTTAGTGTTCTCCACTAACCCACGAGTGTTCGTTTTCGGTACGGTTGCATATACAATAAGTTTAGAGGCTTTTCTCGATACCAGAATATAGTAAAGGCCGATTTCAGTACAAGCAAGCTTACACATCCAACATAACTAAACTCGCCCTTAAGAATGCGGATTTTCCTACAAACTCAGACTTGTTTTCGTAACTCAATTCATTGAGAGTCCTTTATATCCCGATATGTCCCCCCTTCACTCATATATGTAGTTTAGGAATATTAACCTAATATCCATCAGCTCCACCTTTCGGTTGCACCTTAGGACCGACTAACCCTACGTCGACTGACGTTGCGTAGGAAACCTTGGGTATCCGGTGTGAAGAGTTTTCATCTTCATTACGTTACTCATACCAACATTTTCACTTCCGATATCTCCACCAAAGGTCACCCTTCGACTTCATCAACATACGGAACGCTCCGCTACCAATTACAATAAATTGTAAGTCTACATCTTCGGCTCATAACTTAGCCCCGTTGAATTTTCTGCGCAAGATCGCTTGACCAGTGAGCTATTACGCACTCTTTAAAGGAGTGGCTGCTTCTAAGCCAACCTCCTGGTTGTCTCAGCAATCTCACATCATTTTCCACTTAGTTATGAATTAGGGGCCTTAGATAGTAGTCTGGGCTGTTTCCCTCTTGACGATGGCACTTATCTGTCACCGTCTGACTCCCGGCATAATTTATGGAGTATTCGAAGTTTATCAGGGTTTGCTAATAGTTGCCTACCGCTAGCCCTATCAGAGCTCTACCCCTCCATAATAGTAAACCGAGGCTAGCCCTAAAGCTATTTCGCGGAGAACCAGCTATCTCTAGGTTCGATTAGCTTTTCACTCCTTCCCACAAGTCATCCAATGGACTTGCAGCTCCAAATGGTTCGGCCCTCCACGGTATTTTACTACCGCTTCAGCCTGCTCATGGGAAGCTCACCTAGTTTCGGGTCTAGTAAATATGACTCATTCGCCCTATTCAGGCTCGCTTTCACTACGGCTCCAGCTATAACTGCCTTAACCTTGCCATACTCACTAACTCGTTGGTCCGTTCTACAAAAAGTACGATGTCACCCGAAGGCTCCATCTCATTAAAAGCACAAAGTTTCAGGTTCTATTTCACTCCCCTCCCGGGGTTCTTTTCACCTTTCCCTCATGGTACTAGTTCACTATCGATCTCAAATACTATTTAGCCTTGGAGAGTGGGCTCCCCAGATTCAAACCAGGTTACACGTGCCTGATCCTACTCAGGAATGAATAGATACATTATAAAATTATTTTATGATACGGGACTTTCACCCTCTTTGGTATACGTTCCACCGTATTTCTCTTAATATTAATATAATATATTCGGTTTATTAGCCTCCCCGAATATTCATCCTACAACCCCATAAGTACAGAAGCTACCTACGCGTATCTTATGGTTTGGGCTGTTCCCGTTTCGCTCGTCGCTACTCAGGGAATCTCTTTTGATTTATTTTCCACGGCTACTTAGATATTTCAGTTCACCGTGTGTCCATCAGCATAGCTGATAATAGAAATTACTTCTATTAGGTTCCCCCATTCGGAAATCTTGGAGTAATAACGCTTCTTGTCAGCTCCTCCAAGCTTATCGCAGACTTGTACGTCCTTCGTCGGATATTTGAGTCAAGGCATCCACTTTGTGCCATATGTAAATTTTAATACAATTTACACTATTATTCATTCATTTCACTATTTCACCAATTAACTTTGACTGATCAGATTATTGTAAAGAACAAAATAAACAAGATATTAGAAAAAAGGTTCTCAAAAGAACTTTCAGGAAAAATATAAGGAGATAGTCCATCCGCAGGTTCTCCTACGGATACCTTGTTACGACTTCAGCCCAGTCATTAGTCCTACCATGGACCCCCATATTACTAGAGGAGCTTCCGATATTACTAACTCCCATGCCGTGACGGGCGGTGAGTACAAGACCCAGGAACACATTCACCGTAACATATCTGATTTACGATTACTAGCAATTCCAACTTCATGGAGTCGAGTTTCAGACTCCAATCCGGACTGAGATATGCTTTGAAGATTAGCTCCATCTCGCGATATTGCTGCTCTTTGTACATACCATTGTATCATGTGTGTAGCCCCAGACGTAAAAGCCATGCTGATTTGACATCATCCACACCTTCCTCCTCGTTAACCAAGGCAGTCTCTCTAGACATAGTAACTAGAGACATGGGTTGCGCTCGTTAACGGACTTAACCGAACACCTCAAGGCACGAGCTGACGACAACCATGCAGCACCTGTCACTGAGCTCCCGTAAAGGCACTCTCTCATTTCTGAAAGATTCTCAGGATGTCAAGTCTGGGTGAGATTCCCCGTTTATTGTCGAATTAAACCACGTGATCCACTGCTTGTGTGGGTCCCCGTCTATTCCTTTGAGTTTTAACCTTGCGGCCGTACTCCTCAGGTGGATAACTTAACGCGTTTGCTACAGCACTGGGACAATTCCCAACACTTAGTTATCATCGTTTAGGGCGTGGACTACAGGGGTATCTAATCCCTTTCGCTCCCCACGCTTTCGTTCCTCAGTGTCAATACAGTTCCAGTAAGCTGCCTTCGCTTTTGGTGTTCTTCTTAGTATCTACGGATTGCACCCCTACACTAAGAATTCCGCTTACCTCTCCCTGATTCTAGATTTGCAGTTTCAAGCACAAACACGAAGTTGAGCTTCGGTCTTTCATACCTGACTTACAGATCCACCTACGAACCCTTTACACCCAATAATTCCGGATAACGCTTGGGACTTACGTATTACCGCGGCTGCTGGCACGTAATTAGCCGTCCCTTATTCCTGAGGTACTCTCATTATGCTCCCTCAGAAAAGAAGTTTACAATCGTTAGACCGTCATCCTTCACGCGGTGTCGCTCCATCAGACTTTCGTCCATTGTGGAAGATTCCTCACTGCTGCCTCCCGTAGGAGTATGAACCGTGTCTCAGTTTCATTGTGACTGGTCATCCTCTCAGACCAATTATCCGTCATAGCCTTGGTAGTCTATTACACTACCAACAAGCTGATAGAACGCAGGCCCCTCCTTAAGCGATAAATCTTTACTCCGAAGAGCACATCCGGTATTAATCATCGTTTCCAATGGCTATCCCTGACTTAAGGGCAGGTACCAACGTGTTACTCACCCGTTCGCCGCTTTTGTTTACTAGAGCAAGCTCCAGTAAACTCTCGCTCGACTTGCATGTGTTAGGCGCACCGCTAGCGTTCATCCTGAGCTAGGATCAAACTCTTTTTAACGTAATTGCCTAGATATATAAAAATATATCAGGACTTGATTTTTTTGGTTTTTCCGAAGAACTATTGATTCCCTTTTTTCTAATATTCTGTTTATTTTAATGAGCTGTTTTTTGCTTACCTCTGTGATAAAGCTGGCTTATTCTATAAATAATGTCTTTGATGTCAAAACTTTTTTAAAAGTTCTTTTAATTCATTCAGATATAGCTATTTTAAGCTAACAATTTATCTTATGTAGAATATTATATCTACCTATTATTTCTATAATCATATTTGGTGGGCCTGGTTGGAATTGAACCAACGACCAATCGGTTATGAGCCGACTGCTCTAACCCCTGAGCTACAGGCCCAAATGAAGTTTTTCATCTTCAATCTCGCTGTAGCTCGATTTTCGATGTAATTTTCCTTGGGACTCGCTACGCTCGCCTCAAGAGAAACTTAATGGCGGAAAGACAGGGATTCGAACCCTGGGAACCGTAAGGTTCACTCCCTTAGCAGGGGAGCCCGATCGTCCACTCTGGCACCTTTCCGTTTTTATAACATTTTATACACCTATCTCACTCTATATATCACGAGAAAACTTAAATGGCGGAGAGACAGAGATTCGAACTCTGGGTATCTTGCGATACGACAGTTTTCAAGACTGTTCCATTCGACCACTCTGGCACCTCTCCTAATGGCTCCCCTGGCTGGATTCGAACCAGCGACCAAACGATTAACAGTCGTCTACTCTACCGCTGAGCTACAGAGGAATATTTTTTATCTATATAATACACCTTAACTATAATATACTGTTTTTTGAGCTATTTATTTCCTGCAAGATGAGAAAAGCTCGTACTTAGGTATTTTTTTAGGGTATTCTCTGAAAGAATTTAACATCAAGGATTTCAAGGAGCAATAAAGCTCGGGGATATTAAAGAATTACGCTTTAAAGTCAAACTTTTTATGATAAAAAACTGTATGAGTTTTTAAAGAGTTTTTCACAATAGATATACTACTTTTTTGAACATCAAAATGTTATAACTTTTTCATATAAAATATTTCTAAAAATAAAGTCCTTATATATTGAATATAAGGACTTTCTGGAAAACTTGAAATTTATGTACCTGTGAGATACCTGACAACTATAAGTGCAAAGACAGAAATCCCGAGACCAACCATAATTTTGGAGAAGTCTTTCCACGATTCTTTAAATGCGAGATTCATTCTCCCAGGTCACTTCACTATATCGATTCTGTTGATTGCACGAATCGCAAATTGTCTTCAGGCTAGGAGTCCAACAAACACCCAGGTCGTACTCATTGGGATATTGGACCATTCTTTAAAAATAAGAAGTACCACAAAATACACCAAATCGATCATCGTCGCTGCAATAATCTCATTCGTAGACGTTTTTTTGGTAACGATATTTCCAACAGGTCATCCATTTATATAAAAGGTATAGGCAAGCCCAAGAATAAAAAGGACTGAAATTAACATCATCACGTGTAGTTCGATAGTTGCAGGGAGAAATACCGCGATATTTACCATGTCATGCATCAGCCACGTACTAAAAAGAAGCACTGTTGTAAATGTTTGCGCGATTCTCCAAAACACCGAACTTCTCGAAACACTATCATCAGCCTTGGACTCATAAAAAATCCCAAGAACAAAAAGAAAAACAACAGCTCCATACAGAAAATACTGAAAATTAGAAATTTCAGGAATTCCTATACTTGGAAACACAGAAAACAAAAGCGGAATCAGAGCATACTTTATAAAAGCTATAACCACTGCAGCACCAATAAGCGATTTTACGAGCATTCCTCAAAAATGTAAGCTTTCCGTATTTTGTGTCGTACTGATTCTCTTGAGCGTATACTCAACTCCGAGCCACATAAAAAACGAAGCAATAAAAGCCACTAAATACCCAGCTGCAGATTTCAGAACAATACTTTGAAATAACAGAGTTCCTGAAAAAATAGAAAGCATGAGCAGTGACGTTGAAACGGGAATTCCTCGAAAACGTGTGAGAAACACAAGGATTAAAGGAAAAATAGCAAAATACCACTCAACTGTCACGTCTGCGTATCACTTCGCGTCGAGTCGTCCGTAACTAATATCTCATCCTGTAGTTAGGTATCAGTACCATAATACTCAAAGCAACACGACAGCTACTCCAGAAAATAAAATTTTACTCGGAACATCACTGTTAGAATGAATATAGGTCATCAAGGTTTGCACCGCATCGTTTCCAATAACGGCATATGCTGCCAATCCAAAACATAAAGCTGCCCAAAAATTTCCTATAAAAAAAGCCAAAGCAAGTACGAGTACTCCATAGGCTATCAATCACATCAGCACATTTGGATTTTTAAAATCCTGTAACACGGGATACTTCGACATAATTTTTTCTACCATCATAGGAATCTAAAAATTATTTTATAAAATACACACCTTGATATTGAAGCATCTTGTATTTGTGTTTTACCTGCTTATTTTTACTGATTATACAAAACTTTGCAAAGAAAAAAGCTGTCAGATTCTGACAACTTTTTTCATATTTTTTAAGTATTCTTTTTATTTCTGAAATCTTCTAACATTTCTGAGTATTTTGGAAGAATAGCTCTATGCGTTTCACTGGCAGAAGTTTCAAAGAACTTCGGAATCAGTCAATGAACAAAAGCCATACAACTTGCTTTCAGAGATTCTCTCGCAAAAAAGAACGCGAGTTTTTGGTGGTCACGATATGAAACTCCATGGTCATCTAGATGTTTTTGGAACATAGTTATATGTATTATGAGTTGTAAAATAACTTCAAGGAAATTACTTCGCGACGACTCACATAACGGTAACATACGATGTCCTTCAAAATATTTTTTTAATTCTGAGCATAAAAATTAGTACTTTCCTTCTAAGTAGTCATTAAAAAAAATTTTCAAGTATATCTCACTTTCAGTTTTATCTAAATCAGGATAGAAATCTTTTAAAAAACCTAGACTTTGTTTTTTACAATCTCATGTCTCTAAAATATACTCATTTATATTTATTCAATAATTCATGTGCATTACGACCTCTCTTTTATTGTCAGCATAACTAAAGTCTTGATAATTTCATAGGCAAGATCAAATAGGAGAGATCAAGTATTTATGATTTATATAGTTCTTTGATCTCGAATGAGCTTTCTCAATATCGTATATACTCTGATTCCCTATGCTTATTTTAAAATATATATGCTTTATTGGCTGTTCTCCTAGTTTAGAGATAATTGATGTATCCGAAATAACAATATAATCACCTCAAGAGTTATACGAATCAACCGTAAAGTATGGAGCACCATTTACATGAGGTGAACTCAGTATATTATCATTCCTAATAGTAAAGTACTCTTCATCTAATTGTGAGTAGTCTACATCAACATTTGAAACTTCATAAGTTCTTATATTTATTTTTTTCAAGATCGGTAAATTTGGAGCTATAGAAATTCTCCAATATTTTTCATCTATCCAACCCGATTCTGTTAAGAAATATTCATCTTGAATCCAATCATAAAATTTTTGGAAGTTAAAGTAAATCTCTTTTTCATATGTTAAAGCATCTTCTGTTATTGTACCACTACTAATGTTAGATCTAAATATATCATAGCTATTCTCAAAAAAGTATATGTAATTACCGACCAATACTAGCTCCTCATAATATTTGTCTATCCTCTCCTCGATAAGCTCTAACAGTGCAAGTTGTTTTCACGTGTACTGTTTTTTGATGTTACTAATACGGGTACGAACCTGCAGAAGTGTCTTTATATTTTTACTATCATGAACTATTTTTAGAGAGTTTCCAATAATCCTTTGTTGCCTTAAAGACTCAATATGACTAAAAATTTGTCTAGTACTATTAGAGCTTGATGCATAGTAATCTGGGCTCACATCAAATAGCCTTGTAAACGCAAGATCTATTCTTAAATCTATTTCATCTATTTGCTGTTCAGAAAAATATGAAGCATAAGTATTACTTATACAAAGGAATAAAACACCAAGTAACAACAGAAATTTCCTCATAATTTTCATATTAAACATCTAAATTTTTCACACTTTTCGCTCGTGATTGTATAAACTTTCGTCTTGGGAAAACCTCTCCTCCCATAAGAATCTTGAATATTTCGTCAGCTCGTTGCGCGTCTTGAATCCCGACACGGTACATCTTTCGCTCCTCGGGGTCCATTGTTGTTTCCCAAAGTTGTTCTGGGTTCATCTCTCCGAGACCTTTATACCGTTGAATATTATCTCCAATAATTGCATGTTCTGAGATAATTGCGTCTTTTTGTTCTTCGTTAAAAACATACCACGATTGCTTTCCTTTTGTGAGTTTGTAGAGTGGTGGTTGAGCGATATAGAGATATCCTCCCTCGATGACGTCTTTGAGGTATCTGAAAAAGAATGTCAGAAGCAACGTCCTAATATGTGCTCCATCAACATCGGCATCTGTCATGATAACGATTCGGTGATAGCGAAGTTTTGAAATATCAAACGTCTCTCCAATAGAAGTCCCGAGCGCAATAATCAGGTTTTTAATTTGTTCGTTTCCAAATATTTTATCAATACGTGCTTGTTCTGTATTCAGGATTTTCCCTCGAAGTGGAAGAATGGCTTGTGTTTTTCGGTCGCGTCCTTGCTTGGCTGAACCTCCAGCAGAATCACCCTCGACTATGTATAACTCTGAATCAACTGGATTTTTACTCGAACAGTCAGCGAGTTTTCCTGGAAGTGTCATTCACTCTAACGCTCATTTACGGATAACCGTATCTCGAGCCGCGCGAGCTGCAAGACGAGCCTTTGCTGCAAGATTTACTTTTTCACAAATTTGTTTGGCTGAAGCTGGATTTTCTTCGAGAAACTCCATAAATTTTTCAGAAAATGCTGAGTCAACCGCTCAACGAGCTTCTGGGGTTCCAAGCTTTGCTTTCGTTTGACCTTCAAATTGTGGGTCAATAACTTTGACTGAAAGCACGATAACAATTCATTCAACCACATCTTCGTTTGTGAGATTGACGTCTTTTTCTTTTAAAATTCCTTTGTCACGAGCATATTTATTAATCGTTCTTGTGAGGGCTGTTCTGAGACCTGTTAGATGTGTTCCTCATTCTGGAGTATGGATATTATTTACAAATGAAATAATATTACTCGAGTAGTCTCTATTATATTGAAGTGCTGCTTCGACCATTATGTCGTTTTTTTCTTTTTCTGTGTAGAAAATATTTCAGAGAGTATTTTCATTTTTATTCAAAAAGTTTACATATGATTTGACTCATCCCTCAAAGTAGAATTTATAATTCGAGTTATTACGTTCATCAATAAGTGTTAAAGTAATTCCTTTTGTCAGATACGCTTGCTGACGCATTCGGTCAAGAATCGTTTTATAGTCAAAATTCACCGTGATTTTAAAAATACTCGCATCAGGATAAAACTTAATAATCGTTCCTGTCTTTTTTGTTTTTCAAATTTCTTTGATATCTCCATCTGATTCTCAGGTACTAAACGATTGATAATACTCTTTTCCGTCGCGATGAACCCAGGCTTCAAGTTTTGTTGAGAGTGCGTTTACTACCGAAGCTCCGACTCCATGGAGCCCTCCAGAAACTTTATATCCTCCTCATCCAAATTTTCATCCTGCATGCAAAACTGTCAAAATAGTTTCAAGCGTAGATTTTCCTGTTTTTGAATGTTTTTCAACGGGAATACCTCGACCGTTATCCTCAACCATACAGCTCCCGTCTTTCGCGAAAGTGACTTTGATATTATCACAATACCCTGCCATTGCTTCATCGATTGAGTTATCAACGATTTCCCACACAAGATGGTGAAGTCCTCGCTCATCAGTAGAACCAATATACATCCCAGGACGCTTTCGCACTGGTTCAAGACCTTCGAGTACCTGAATATTATCAGCTCCATAATTTTCGTTTCCTGTTTTTTTGTCTGCCATAATTGTTTTGATTAATTCTCTTATTCTCAACTCTCTCTTAATTCTCTCCCTTTACAAGGGAAAGAGGCTGCAGAGTAAAAAACAAGATACATAAAATAATACACAATCTACTATACAGAGCCAAAAGTGAATTTCAAATCTATTTTTACTTGCAGACGAGAGAAAAAATAAAAGCCTACAGAGAGCTTATTTTCTACTAAATTATGATATATTTCAGTTTTTATAATATTTTCAGAGAATTTAAAAAGACGAGAGAAAAAATAAAACTCGCGAGAAGCTTAGATATTGCATATCAGAATGTATTTGCTATAATCTAAATATATAATTTAAAATAAAAAAATGAAGTACGACGTTCCAAGAGTTGGGATTTTAGAATTTAACACACTGGTTCTCGATTTAAATGGAACACTTTCCATAAAATGAAAAATCAGCGAAGAAACAAAACTGAAAATTTCTAAATTACGAGAATTAGGTTTTAAAGTTTATCTTCTCACGTGAGATGCTCGGTGAACGGGAAAAGCACTGTGTGAAGATTTATGAATTGACCTTGTAGTCACTCAGTGATCTCAAGAAAAAGCTGAATTTATGCAAAAGATTGGGAGGAAATGAACCGTCGCAATTTGAAATGCTCGAATAGATATAGGAATGTTTGAAAATACAGAACTCTCTATCGCCACTATTCAAGCTGAATGAATTCATACGTCGATAATGAAATATGTTGATATTCTTATCCCAAGTATCGAGGACGCATTGGATTTATTTATAGATTGAGATTCTCTTAGAGCCACTCTTATAATATAAAATGCTATGCTCTATCACACCAAACCACAAAACTTCTCCCCTGACATGCAAGTATCTGAAAGGATGTTAGAATACAATTGAAAGATTCTTCTGGTTCAGCGAGCAGAACACTGTAGTGCTGGAGATATTCAAAGCTGATCTTGAGAAATATAAAACTCGCAAGAAACGAGTTTTTGAAGCTTAGTATACATCTCCTCTTTTATTGATTTTAAGAATTTTATTTCAAGCCTCAGTTTTCTCAAAGATTATTCTGTAATCTCAGATTCGTGCTCGATATTGAGAGTTTTCTCAAATCAATGGTCTAATATCATATAAATGCATATCAATTCAAGAAATAATATTCTCGACTCAATCAGATAAATCTGAACGATTTCAAGACCTAACAACCTTATCCACAAATTTTTTCCATTTTTGTACCATAATTTTATGCTCGTAAGTGATCAATAAGCTCACGAGGATCAATTCCTTTTGGTCAAAAATCTATTGTTTCCCACTTTCATTCATCATCAACTTCTGTATACAACTTTGGATACTCTTGTGACTGTTTAAATTCTAAAAATTCTTTTTTAGGGACTACCATAAAATCTTCATCTTTTACTCGAAATGAAGTATAGTTTTCTTCTTCTACTGCTTGAACCATTATTGTTTTTCGTTAATATATATGCTTGGTATTATATATTATGTACGTTTCATTGCAAATATCTTTATTATCACCTATGCTCTATCACACCAAACCACAAAATTACGTTCCAGATATGCAAGTATCTGAAGGGATTTTAGAATACAACTGAAAGATTCTTCTAGTTCAGCGAGCGAAACATTATACTTTTATTTTATGAACAAAAATATAGAAATTTACTTTTATAAAATAATTTTTAAAACACAACCAAAAGTTATTTTGAATAGTGAACGTCAGGATTATATTTGGGTTTATCCCCTAGAAGTTTATTCTCTATACACGGTGTAGATCGTTCAGAGCTATATAATAATTATCGACAATGAGAGGAGTTCACAGAATAACTCCTTTTTTTAAGATTTGTTTTTTATGTATAAGACTTAGAAAATCTTCATGAGTGAGATATCAACTGATCTCAATTTGTACGTGAGATACAGATTTATAAGACTCGGGTATTACGGATTCAACTCATTTTACTCGAATCATATAGGTTAGATCGTATTTTATAGGATTTTTGTTATCCGTTGGTTCCAGATACAATCACTCAGAAGAATATCTCCGAGTTTCTAAAAGAAGAAGATTTCAAAAGTGTTTCGTAGATTTGATAGATATTTTTTTACCATTTACCTCAACATCACAATCCTCCCATGTTCACTTTGGCCAAACAGAAAATTCTGGCATTGGCATTATTTTTCACTTTTGAGTATAAAAATTGTAAAACGCTACTTCTGCCAATTTTCATTGAAGCGCGTTTTTAAATATTTCTCAATCACTGCGAACATATTCTCATCCAAATGCTTCGACCTTGTGATTTAGGCCATATGCCATCTGATCAGCAAAATCTATACATTTTTTAAAGTCTTCTGCATTAATGAAAACATTGGGGATAAAAGCTTTTCTTGATTCTCAAGAAAAAATTACTTTATTATTCTTTATACTAATACCTCAAGACATAGAAAAAAATTATGAGCTATGATCTATACACACTTTAAAAATCTCACAAAAAAAAGATGATAGCTTAATATACAAGTCTATCATCTTTTTTCAAATCTATATATGAATTATGCTTTTTTTTGCATATAGAAGAATCCAAATCCAAGAAGAAGCGCTGCAAGAGCAAGAAAAATATGCTCAGGACCAGTTTCTGGAAGAGTTGTAGGTTGTCCAGGAACTGGAGGTTTTGGAGTTACTACTCCAGGAGTACTTGGTGTTGGAGCTGAAACTCCTGATTTTATGAGGACACATTCTCTATACGTATCAGTTTCAATTGCTGGCTCACCACCTGCTAGAATATTGTGAACTCCGATATCATAAGAAATTATACCAATATTTTGACCAGCAGTCGCTGGATTAGAGCTGAGTTGATACGCACTTCCAAGAGTTGATTCAATCCATGTTACTGATTTTCCAGCATCTAGGATATATCATTCGTCACTATCAGAGTAAAGAGCTTTAAACTCAGGAGTATACTGCCAAAAATCAACACTATCACTTGCTTTAACTTCTGTCCAACTTGCTCCGTTAAGAGGAATCATTTTTGGCATAACTTGTTCTTCTTTGTATACAACTTGTGAAGCGTCTGAGTTATTTTCCCAGATGTCTGTAAGAAATCCTTTATTGTCTCCCTCAGCAACAGTCCCACCGTCAAAACACTGATTACAACTATTTGAAGCAAAAGCTGGATCTGATTCACAACTCACTGTATCAAGAGCGGCAAACGATGCATTTGTTGATGCAATCATTGCAACGAGAACTGAAGCAAGTATTTGCTTAGTATTTTTCATAATAGATAATATTAAATTTTATATAACAGACTCATAGTAACAGATGTCCCTCTCCTGTCAAAGAAATTAGCAAGAGTACTAACTAAAAGAGTATTTACTTTTTAACGACTTTATTTACAAATAGTTGCTGAAAAATAGCAAAAAGTGTAGACACTCACCAATAGAGCCCAACTCCTGCAATAAGCGTATACGTAAACACCGCAACCATAGCTGGCATACCATACAACATAAATTTATTCATCATTTCAGGATCAGGCATCATCGAATTATATCCTGTTTCTCATTTTTTCTTTTCAAGTACAACTCATTTTGTTTCAGTTTCTGCTCGCCCATGAAGAGAAAGCCGAACTTGAATATATTGAATAATCGCAACTATAAGAGCCAGAACAATTCAGGCAACTCCACCAGACGCGAGGAGATCTATTCCAAAAAAGTTAAAATCTATTTGCGAGATCTTAAAATCTTTCAAACTATCATACAGGTAAAAGTCATTTGTGAGTGACGTAATATTGAGAATAATATTATAAATCACTAGGAGTATTGGCATCTGAATAAGGAGAAATCCACATGAACCCATAGGATTTACTCACTCTGTTTTATAAAGTTTCATGAGTTCCATCCCCATAGCCTGTTGGTTTCATTTGTGTTTTTCTTGAAGTTTTTTGATTTTTGGCTGAATTGCTTGCATTTTTCTTTGTCCAACCATCATCTTGTGCTGAGGAAACAAGAGAAGAATCCGAATAATAATAGTCAGAACGACAATTGCCCATCCAAGAGAGTTTGAGAAAAACTCTATAAGAAATGCCATCAAGTTATACATCGGTGCGTACAAAAGCCCTGTAAATATTTTTCAAATACTTCCTATATATCAACATCAAATTGTTGAATATATTTTTGTTCTCAGAGATTGAGTTCAAAAATATAGTTTGCTGGAGTATCAAATATTGCGTGGTATTGAGCAAAACTCAATGTTATTGCTTGTCTTGAAGTCAATTCTTTTTGTTCACATAAAGCTTCTGGGAGATCAACAATGTTTCCTGCTCTTCTGAGCGTAATATCAGAACAGGTATCTAGATTTACTGATTCGTTCGTATTGTTAATAATACTTAAGTCAATTGACGCAGGGACTGTATAGTTTGATTTTGAAGTTTCAAAAACAATTCCACTGAGTGGAGCTTCGACATTTTTTCCTGAAAAATATGAGAATATAAGGAAAAATAAAAGCGTAAACAGAAGAATATCTAAATATTTTTTCATAGTTTTTTATCAAGGAGGTAGAGTATTTCTCATTGGATTTTTTGAACATCTTCACTCGTTCATGTGAGTTTTGTTTTTGTTTTGATAACACAACTCATATCTCATAAATTTTTAGAAATATACGCTCTGCAGGTCTCGTAATACATACGTCTATACGTATTTCGAATAACAGCGTTTTTTGCAGACTTTCATGAAACAACGATCGCAAAACGACTATATCAGAGTTTATTAGGAATACGGTTGAAAACAATACTATAAGAAAAAAAAGGCTTTCCTTTATGCAAAACCTTTTTTACTTCACGTTCTTTCAGTCTGTATTTTTTAGCTATCAACGCTTAAAATTCTAAAAAACTATTTTTTTCTTTTTACATAATTTCCTTTCCCATCAAAAGGACTTTTTCGTGCAGTACCACCAGCAATAATATGCATCTTTGCTTTTCCGTTAATTTCTTGAAATCTTTTAGGATAACTTACGGTGAGTTCATGTCGTCCTTTTTGTCTTCTGTTTTTTAGAATTTTACGACCTGAAGCTGTAGAACTTCTTTTAAGAAATCCGTGTACTCGAAGTCTTTTTCTTTTTTTGAGTTTTCCTAACATAGCGTGAGTTTATTTTTTGATATAAGGTTTCTTTTTAGCTGAGGTATCTTATGGGAAAACAGTATGTTGTCAAAAAATAATTATATCTTTTACGAGATCTTAGTTCCGCATACTTCTCATTTAAGAATTTGAGGAATTTTTCTAATATCACTAATATCCATAACGTAGACTGGAAGCTGATTATCTCTTGCAAGAATAATAGCTGTTTGATCAAGAACTTTTAAATCCTTTGCTATAAAATCGTCATAGCTTAAAGTATCAAATTTTTGAGC
>JAULKR010057662.1:0-11506 GCA_032356305.1 Prasiola linearis | reverse complement strand
GTGTGTGTGTGTGTGTGTGTGTGTGTGTGTGTGTGTGTGTGTGTGTGTGTGTGTGTGTGTGTGTGTGATACTCTGAGGGGAGCATGCCCTCAGAGGCTTTCATAAGGTGACAGCACCTGGACAGCATTTGCAACGAGCAACAGGCTGTCCTTAGTCAAGACCAGCGTTGTAAACATCCGAGCCATATTTCCTGCGTCGCAGCAGACGTCTGCGATTGGAAATGAAGCTCGCTTCCAACGTGAATTATCTCGTTATTTTACATTAGTATTCCCACTGTATAAGTCTGGAAGCAGGAAATTTCTGTGTGAGTGCGAGAATACTGACTAGCTCTGCTGATCATCATCAAATTTTCCGGTGGGTCACAGCAATCTTGGGGGACCAGATCCAGAAGTGCCCCTAGACAGCCATTAGACAGCCATGTATTTGGGTCGATGAAGATTAGAAGGCCCTTGCACATCTCATGGCAGCAGGCTTCTGGCAGGTGACGTCAGGTACGATGTTTAACACAAAGTACCTCTTTTGGTTGACACTTCAGACATAGCTACAACAGCCGAGAGATAGACACCGCCCTAGATATTGGATACACATTGAGTAGGCTGTAGTTGCTGGATTTCTCAAATTGCATCGTCTCCTCAGAACTCCCATCTTTACATTACTAAGATACTTCTACATGCACATCACTACGTTGCTACGTGAAGCGCAGGAGGCGTATCCAGAATCTGGATTTGAGGCTTAGATATCCATATGAAGACTTTAAGTGCACTGTGATTCTGAAAGGCCGAGGGCAATAGTGTGTTTAAAGAGCAGTAAAAATTGCTTCTGCTACTGTCGCAAAAGTACAAAGTCGACATTCAGCCTTTCGTGCATGATACTAGAAGTAAGCCGTATTCCGAGGGGTAGTGGCCATATACTTGAGAGGTAAGCCATAGCAATCAAGTACTTATCTAGCTGAGACAAAGCCTTGCCTGAGAAGGCATCATGCTGATGATCGTGCAGTCTTCACATGGAGCGACATGAACATCGTTTTATTGTTCGGCAAGCACATTACATACGGACTCTGTCGTGCATATGCATAGACGTAGTGGCCTCAGCGCTGCCAACCTGTTCACAGCTGGCAAAGCGATATCACGGCCTGTAACTGTCAGACGCAGTTTGACAGGATCGCTGGAAAGATGACGGACCCCACCCGCGAGATTCAGGCCAGAAGTGGTGATGGATAACTCCCCGGAATCACCCCGTCTGATGTTGAGTACTATCTGAGGTATGCGGCCGCCAACCGCGACAATGGATATGGTGGATGCCTGCAAAACTGGACACCAAAGCTTGTAGGGTCAATGCGCAGCTGAGGGGCGACATTCAATGGCGTTTTTACACAGCCAGATGCGCATGGTCTGTTGACTTGGAAGAGACTTATGCAACCTGCTCAGAGGCAGATTTCAATCAGATGATTGATCCTCTCCTCACATTCATCCCTTGTGTGTGACTCTTCAGGAATGGCATGACGACATTTCCTCTAAAAGCACCGGCTACAAAGAAGTTGCAAACATCGTTTTGGCAGCAACAAACTCGTAATTTGCCTTACGAGCAAACATCATTACACTATTACAATTTTGGTGATAATGTATATATGCCTACTTTCCTGGAAAGCAAATAAAAAAATAGGGTTTTAACTTAAACCTGCTTCGCCGACCTGCATAGCTGTCCTTGTTTTTTCAAGTTTCATGCATAGCATGTTTATATATCTCGACTGCGAAACTTGGGTCACGTTTACAAACTGTTTCACGATTGCGGAAGAAAGAAGACTCGCAGCAACCTCCACGTTCTTTCCGTACGTTTGTACATATGTACATTCAAGTATGTTTCCTTTGAACGTTTTTATGTTGTGGGGTTGACGACCTCTTCAACTCGTAGGTTGGACAAATGATGCTAGAGCACAAATGAGGAAGCCATCCAGGAGGTGCGCACTACGAAGGACATCCATGCTGCAGCTGCTGCTGGAAAGCCACCAACAGTAGAAGGCAAAGGCTATGGCTCCGGCAGCAAGGCGTCTGCGGCCATGGCGGAGGTAGCGGGACATGAGAGCTACCAATGCGATATCCTGTATCCAGCAGGCTGCTACTTCCCCATACGTGCTGAAGGCGTACCCTACAACCACAAGCGTTGGTTCTTTGGACTGAGAGAAGGATCTGGATGGCACATAAAGGTCTTCTGGCAATAGTATACACCACATGTCTGGAATTTAATTTCAAGGTGACGCCATATGGAGACTGCACGTATCAGATATGGAGCAGTACACGGATTTCTTGCGTAAACACAGCACTTACCTAATCTGAAGTTGTATGCGCAGGTGATGCTGTATGCCACCAGCTCTGCAATGCTGGCTGTAAGCGAGACGCCTCTCGCGCTATCGGCTTTCACAATGCGGACGATCTGAGGAGTGGAGCGAAAACAGCTACCAACCAGAACTGAGTATCCCTGAGCCCCAAAACATACCACGTGTTTGTCTCATGAGCTGAAATCTCGTCAGTTCGAAGGTAAAGGTCACAAAACCCATATCCGTAGTCTGCTGCTACTGCTCATACCTCAATGAGAACATCGATTATTGCCCGAGCTTGAACATGCAAGCTTCTGTGCTCACCAGAAGTCTAGCAAATATCTGCGTCAAAGTTTCGCCCACTGGAAGTTGCAGGGCTCCTGCTGCAAGCAATGCCACTGATGGGGGACCATTCCAATCGCAATCAGTCGTTTTGGATGGATCGACCACTGTTTGACATTCGTATGAAGCCGTAGCGCGTCCTATAGGAAAGTTCGGTCTCCGTCTGCGTGTATCCAGTGATGCTGCGGGAGCAGGGGTGGAGCGGCTAAGCCTATTCAAGGGCATGCCAGTGCTCATGGGTGGCGCATTATATGATAGCAGCGTATTAGACCGGCTGTATATGGATGGTGGTCTCGATCGGTGGTAGCAGAATTGCTCCATGAATGGATATGAGCTACTGCTTATCGACGCTATGCACCAGCTGCATGGAGCGTCCTAAACATATTCAACTAAATTCAGATATGCGGTGATATGCGGATGATCAGGGATTACAGCTTGCAGCGGGATCTTCTACCACATCGAAAGCACAACACGCAGATTACGCTGCAACTTATCGGTCAAGCTATTTCCCAATGAGTTGTATTTGCAGGCCACTTGTTTGAAGGTATTTCGACGCGATGTTGTAGATCACAGGGCTCGTACCTTTGAATTTGAAATGTTACTCATCAGAATTACAGATCGCGATTTGAACACTGATTTCTAAGAAATCATTTCTTGCCGTGCGGCTTCTGTAAAAATTACTGATGGCTGCTGCTGCTGTTGTTGTGGTGTACGTCCTGCTGCTCCAACAGCCTTCTGTGGCGAAGCTAAGGGTAGAACCTTCTTTCGATGCCTTCTTCCCAATCCGTTGACACAAAGGTAATAAATTGGGTCACATGTACATACAGTCAGCTCTCACCAGCTCAACCTGGCCCAGTAATGGAGCTGCGGCTGCTGCTGTTGCTCAAGGCAGCTCTGTCATCACCTTACACCGGCTGCCGACGATGGTATGACCTTGCAGAATACGGTGCACTCCATAACAACATTCACATGTAGGTCGCCCAGCTACGCTCTAACCGTAAACCGTAAATTGCTCGACTTTGGCAAAGGATTGTAAGTCAAGATCATCTGAATTGGAAAAAATATGGTACGCCCAGTGGGCACAATAAGGTGCGCCCAGATGCACTTCTCCACGCACCTTTCCATCATGCAAGTGTACTGCTCAATAAGATGCAAAGCTTTGCATTGCTTTGTTTCAGGATTCGATGATCGCACCTGCACCTGCATGCAGGTCCACTATCGCTGCTTTTTACAAAGTAGTTGTGGTAAAGTCTGTATTAGCTAATCAGCCTCACTTGAGCCTACAGGTCAAATATCTGAATGTGCAATCCGTTTGTACAGAACAACAGAAGGTCTCTAGGGAATCTCTTCAGCTCGCTTCAATGCTGCACTCTGGGAATAAAGTCGTAATACATTCCAAAGTGTACTACTAGTAGTACGTATGCAACGCTACATAGGTACACAAGGAGCTAGATGAATTGTTCTGCGGTAATCTTGAATGGTTTTGCAACAGGTGCATCCCTGTAACGCATTTTACATGTGGCGAAGGTGTTACGGTCATCGCATGTGCTCTGCTGTATTTATGCGGCTGGCATGATTCTGTGCGTTAGATGTTGAGTGGATAAGTCTTCAAGGTACGGAGAAGAACTTGTTGAATCGCGTTGTGAGTCAGTTCAACCTTGTACAGATGCAGCTCCACTTCGTTTTGGTGTGGGGGTGTGTGTGTGTGTGTGTGTGTGTGTGTGTGTGTGTGTGTGTGTGTGTGTGTGTGTGTGTGTGTGTGTGTGTGTGTGCGTGCGTGTGTCGTAACTTCATCGGATTTAGATTAGACTCCGATTAGACTTAGAAGTGCAACAAGAAATCCCCCTCTCGTAGGTACAAACACAGCTGAAAACCTGCCTTGAAACTGCTGAGAGTAATCCAATTGCTTGTAGCGGGCCAACTAGTGAGGGTTAAAATGATCCAAATAGGGTATTGTGTAAGGTCACGAGAGTTATTGACAGCACCACATCAACATTACGACCCGTTAATCGCACAGAGGTCTGCTGCTCTGACGGAAAATTCATTCATGCTATGAAGGATGATGTTGTTCTCTTTTGCAACGACCTAATCGGCCGATGATGACAGTCTACCAAGTATTGCCGTATAATAATACTGAAAGCTTCGGCACGCTCAGAAGCATATTGCCTTTGTCGCAAAAGCAAAACGATCTGTCCTAATATTTATCACGTCTGCTACATCACACACAAAACACCAACACCGAGCAGGCCACCGAGTTTGGTTAAGAGGGTTCGAAAGGAAAGAGATGTCTGGCAACTTCTACTGTACATACATGTCTCCCTCGGGACTCTTCCGAGCTGATCGTGGCGCGCCTGTCGCTCTCCTTATCCAATACCGTAATGCTTGAGCCTGTACACATTCGCCAATCATATCGAGTGCCACTGGACCCACATATGAGCAGCTTGATTCAACGTGTTCAAGAACCAGCATTCCTGCAAGCTCCAACCCAATCACCGGAGGCAGACATACAGGCCATCCCGAGAAGATTTCTCTGTTCCTCTTTGCCAAGTGGGGTTGTCGGCCGGGTTCCGCATACCAGGCAGGCTGCGCAGTACCTGTAGGTGTGCCCATGTAGTCACTTGCTGATAAACGGACACAACCCCTGGGCAAACCTCTTGCCACAATTCCCGGAACACGCGACTGGGGTCCTCCGCCTCGGACCTGTATGAGTCACAGCACGAGTCTGGGAGCCGTGGCTTCATCAGCTCAGTAGTTGGTGCTCACAGGGTTAGCAGGTCTCCCTGTGGAATAGCGCCCAACAGGAGAGGTGCGACAGATGATGCGCTGCCACAGGAATCGAAGACACTTCGGGGAACCTGCCTGCCAAATAAGCTGCTGAGCGGCACACTGCTGCTTGAGCTCTCCGAGGTGGCAGTGCGCAAGCTGCTGTGTGCCAGCACAGCTACCGTGGAGTATAGCACCCATTGGAGCACGACCATCAGCGTGTTTCCCCAGACCGCTGCTGCCATTGCTAAGAAGCCGCTGCACATTTGCAGCCTCTGGAGTTGCTGCACAGACAGAGTGATGATGGTTGGTGAGTCAGACTTGATGTGTACTGTTGGTGTTCATCTTTGAGGTAATATCAAAGTGGCACCACTCATATGTCACTTGCCTCACCTCTGACACCGGATGGACTGCAGTCTGTTCGATGTGAAGATTAGTCAGCCCAATGGCAAGCAGCAAGCCGGTGCCCACAAAGGCTTTAGGATGCATGTACCTGCACTCATTACCATGCAGGTATATTTCTTTTAGAGGTTCGGGCTTCGACACAGGCTATGTCGGAGTTCTTCAAGCTTCAGAAATCACAGCAGTGAAATGTGCAGAAAGCAGACATTCCCTTACACTACAAATCGTGTGTTGTGACTTACAGCACTGCGACCAGAATGCCCGCAATGACTCGAAGATTGTTGTTCTGCACAAGACATTTGAAATTCGTCAAATGTACGACAATGCTTCACAAGCTTTGGAGAATGCTTTATGCTGCTGCGCGAACTACCGTTGGACAGGCAGGCAACATGATTTACGGCGTCCGCGCAAGTGCTGTGCTTAAGCGTTTGGCATGGCCAGAGATGTTGAGCCATGATGTCGTTGCGACACAGTCACTCCCCGTGGGCCAGACATTTGTGTCGAGCGAAAATTATGAGCCAGTCGCACCACAAATTGCGTCAAATTCTCATTGACTCGCTGCTTGAGATGATAAAGGTCAATAGGAAGGCTGTAGCTGTCTGCGAAATTGCTTCCACCGGTGTATAGCTTCCAGGGAAGAGGGTGTGCCTTCAACACTTCCGGTGAGAGGCCCCACCATTGCGACTTTGCTATTTCACTGCGACAACGAGCAGCACACCACCCATTCAAGAAACCATTCCCCATGCAGGTGCGACTCCCCCTGATGACTTTGTCTTGCTAACTCCAATTTGGCAAGCGTGCGCACACCGCATGCAGCTGAAACATTGAGCAGATAATCGTATTACATATTATAAGTGATTAACGTGTAGATTGCTGCAAGGTTTCTGCTGCAACAACACAGAACACCAGTTAGGAAATTACCTTCCAGAAATCCTACCGGAAGAAGGCACCACAGCTGCGGTCGTGTTTTGAGGTTGTGCTTGCAGTGCTTGCCTTTGCAGATCCAGTAAACCTTGTACTGTCTGCGTGCCTTCCAGCGGGACAGTGGCATACAAAGGGCCAGCTCGCATGTACGCCGCGTTTTGGGACTGCTGTTTGGCGCCACTGTAATGATGCGTATATCCGTATCCCAAGTGGTACGTCTGGATGCGATCGGCTTCTGCGGGCGAAAGAATTGTGACTAATTCAAATTTGTATTTACGCCCAGGGAGGAGCTTGAATCCGATTACATTATCATGACATTATTACATTACTATTATAACGGGTTAGCCTCACCCTAAACCCAAAGTAATCGGCCCATTTGCTGCTTTGCACATTTTCAGCAGCTGAACCACGCCGAACTGAAAATTTAATTTCAGTAGCTCTTCATTCCATACAGCATCTTTAAAATTGTGAAAAGCACCTCATTAAGCAGACGTGCGATCTCTGCGCAACTTCACTGTTTGGAACAAATGAAGTTTCACAGTTATCAAAACGTCGTCAGCTTTTTTAGGCCTACATGTACACACTGTTCAGACAGTAGCCTACTCTACCCAGATGGCGAAGCAGGTCTGGAGTCACCAGGGCATATCAGCAACATTCCTATCATGTTCCTCTAGCTGCTGCCAAGCAAGCCACACCCAGAATAATGACAGCCGTTGATCCAAGTAACGCAATGACGTCACGATCATTGCGGTGTTCGCGGTACCATAAAACACCCCAAGCGGTCGAAACCAGCAGCTGTGCCTGCACTGCTGGCCAAGCTATAGACATGCCCAGCTCCTGTACGCTTCAGCAAAGCCCAGCAGTCAAGAGTTGCTGCGCTACATCGCGACAAGTACTTGAATTCCTAATCCTAGAGAGTATACAGTTAAGACCTGATGGCCAAAGTCAAGAGTCACGACCTGTGTAGCTATGATTGAAAGCATGTTACCACAGCTCCATAGCACCCCTGCCAACAGCGCAGGGGGCCCTGCTTGCCGCAACTTGAATTGTAAAGCTTGCCTGCAACGGTCAAGATGTATGGCATTTGAGTAACAGCCAATCAAGGCAACGAGTCCCAAAGTGCGAAAACGTGTTTTCAGACTACAAAAGTGCGGCGATGTCAACCCATCTGCGTTGTGACAGGCAGTGTCATACGCAATTGGCAGTATATAATCGCACCGGAGCTGCAGCTGAGCAAGGGCTGCGCAGAGAAGAATAGAGCAGCAGGAGACAGATGCAGCACCAATGCCAAAAGACACGACAAATTCGAGTCCTGTCACGGCATGACTGGCATACTTGAAGGGTACCTGCACAAGCATGCATTCAAATAAATCTTTTGCATCTCTTTCCTCTCAACTTTTGTACCGCTCCCTTGTTCATGCTCCTCTGTCACGATGTCTTATCACATCTTTTCCCACTTCCTCTCAACATCCCTCGGGCCAACCTTCCACCCCCTCTCATAGTCCTCTTATCACTGGAAGGTTCCAGCTGCCATTCCACTTGCTTTCATCTGCTGACTTCACAAACAGCAACTTCAATTACTGCCGGGAATGCGAGTCACCATGAAAGAGCCGTTGGCTATGCCGATGAAAACGGCGCACCCAATGCCCATATTGAAGCTCGGCCGGTAGTACTGCTGGGCAGACGTGCACGACTTCAAAGGCAATCCTGGCGGCTCTTCAGCTTCTATTTGGCATCGTGCATTCGATTCGTGTGCAAGAGAACTTTCAGATTGAGCAGTGGCTGCCCAGCATGGCTCGGAACTGTGGTCAGAACTTCCAACAGGGATGCTGATGCTAACATCCATTTCATTCGTAGCCTGCAAGGTTTGTTCAGGCGCAACTAGGCACTGTGTCTCAACACACACTGACCGCCCAGAATGGCTCTCGTTTTGCCCGCTGCTGCTGGAAGCTGGGCATTCATTATCCTCTGCAGCAGGCTGTACATTACCAAAGTTCGTCGTGCTTCGCTGGCCCACAACTAGACCAATTACCGCTGTACCACTTGCCATGCTGCACATACCTGCAGCCATGCGGTCTGCTCCTGTCATCACTTGACAGAAAACTTGATCATCAGACGTTTATATATGTGACCAGAAGTGAATGCGGTGGCATGATAATGACAGTCGGACAGTGGTCCATAGCGCACCTGCGAAAGCAAGTACAGGACGAGCGATAGGCTCTCGAAAAATCCCAACACCCCACAGAAATGCTATAAAAACCGAAATGCCGCTCCAAAGAGCTTGGGAGGTTGCAAGTCCAGCAGCTTGAATGGCGACAACAGCAGCTATACCGTTGATGACCTGCATCAAGACTGGCCGCGTCAACAATCGCATCAGTCGCATGTCTACAGTCAACTGTCAGCCAAGCAGCGACATCAGTGTTTCGTGACGTACCCATATGATTGCGCTCAGCATACCCCACCAGGTGAATTTTAGAGGTGCCCACAAAAGTGCCAGCCAGCATGTGCCGAAGCAGGCTGCACTCTTGTATGCTTGTACAATGATAGGTTGAACCTGCATGATACTGTACAAACCAGTCAGGCGCGCATTGGCAGCCTTCGCCGTCACTTACAGACCATAAGATTCGGCATTGCAAGGTAGACCGACAAGCAGCAGCGTAGAAGCTGCACCTGAGCTCTTTGCAGTTGTTCACTCTTGATTGGCACTCCAAACGAACCAAAGGTCAGTATAGCTCCTATCACCGCAAGATATCCGACACCTTGAAGTGGCATCGAGTCTTCAGCGTTAAATTAATGCTGAGGGAGTCGCTTCCATGGCCCTTCGACAGTAGGTTGCGACTCGAATTGAACTTAGTATGACGTAAAGCTTCGAGCTTTGATGCGATAGGTTTATGGCAATATATGTGGCGCAGCAGGTGCTTGCCATGGCCTCCCTAACAATGCCAGCAATCAAGAATTAAGATTTGAAATCTGCAAGAGAACTATTTAGATTGATGCGTATGCGAAATCATCCCCCGCGCATTAAGTGGCTGTGCGCATTTGTACAGCCTATTTACTTGTTTGACAAGCTGTCAACCTCATGCCTGGTACTAGGCTAGTACGGCGTTGTACGAGACAAGCTGTCTCAGGCAAGATATGTCATACGCGCGGCAATGGACTACTCTGATAGCTGTAAGAAATAACTTTGAGTAACTTCCATATATATTCTACGCAGTGGAATGCCACTCACTTCTGTTCGCGCCCGCAACAGTGAAGCGTCATCGTCAACATGATTTTTGGAATCGAGTCTTGCTCTTCCAAAGGTTTCTGATGTCCTAATTGTCTACTCAAGAATCCGTGCATGGTCGATCTCTACGAGTGCAGCCCCACCAGTCAGTCGCAAAGTGAGCCTCAAGGCACTCGTCACGCTCATTTTCTCAGCTATTGTCGAAGATGCTCGACACTGCGTTTGCCTGTAGCCATTCAAGTCACAATCCTGCCGACGATCCTGGCGCTATGGCTACTTTTGTCTGGAAGATCTGGGCAACGGGGTACGAGTGGCTCAACCGACAAACGTAATAAGAATTTATAATCCGGATGCTGCACACCGTAAAATCACATTTCGTTGCTGCATTGCAAATGACATCGAGAAAAAGAAGTCTTACAATGTGAATTGAGCACTTCCAGTATTTGTATCGTGCCTTATGCAAAGAACAGCATATCACAGGAGGTGCATGCATCTATTATAATGCGCATGTGTCATCATGCCAGCTTATTGTGTGCGCTGGGTGCAGCAATCCATCGTCTGGTAGGCCTTCCGATAGCAGAAGACGTCAACGCCCGGGATATCAGCACTGAGCAAATTTTCGACAGCCAATCAAGACGTTGTTTGCCCGGCAGCGCTCCAGGCAGATGGGTTAGCAAGCGAAACAGGCCAAGTACATGGAGCTTGATCGACAGCGAATGTCCACCGATGCGACAGATGATGCCTACTGTACTTGAAACCGCACCACCTCTAGGTGACGCAGGCAACTACCTATGCCATTGGCAATACATATTGTGGTATACCATCCATCAGTACCATCATGCTGTAGGTCTGGCATCCTGTTTCTCTACTCGCTTGCCCGCTTTCGTGACTGATTGACAATATCAGTGATTTCAGCAGGGTAAGTAGTATATCTTCTGTGCATTTTACTCACACCCATATAGTTGACCGGGTGTCATTGCAACACGATTGTGTGAGGCAGGTGATGATGCATGCCATTTTTTGAATAGGATGCAGAAAGCCGGCCGTGCTGCTGATAGGCGACTCTACAGACAGGATGCTGGTAGAAGCCGTGTGCAAGCAAACGAGCAAAGTTCCAGAATACTTTGCCCTTCCAGGCGACGAAGCAAATGAAAAACGTGCCCTCAAGTGCAGCCAGTCAACGATTGATCTTGCCATCTATCCGATCTGGGGAGTCATGCCTCAAGGTGCATTCATTTCTCCATCCAATATGTAGTAGGCAGTGCCGCCATGCTCAATCTAAAACAGCCACTTGCAATTCTGGTTGCATAAGGTAAACGTATCCATCTGGTCAACCTTTATAAGAGGAGAAAGGATGTGCAAGGTGTCTGCTTTGTACCCTTATTCCTTACCCTTTTCAGCACAGTTGCACATTCAAAACAGTCGCTGACAGATAAACATTCTCTGACAATACCATGATGTGTGTGTGTGTGTGTGTGTGCGCGCGCGCGCGCGCGCGTGTGTGTGTGTGTGTGTGTGTGTGTGTGTGTGTGTGT
>JAULKR010057441.1:0-11518 GCA_032356305.1 Prasiola linearis | reverse complement strand
CTCGGTGAACTCGCCACCGACGTACAGGGTGTCGCCGACGGCGATGACCCGGTGGACCTCGCCGGCGGCATTCCACGCCCGCACCGCCGAGACGGCGATCGGCTCGGCGAAATCGCCGTCGAGCTTCGGCGCAGGCTCCGGGGCAGACTCCGGGGCAGACTCCGGGTCGGGTTCCGGGGCGGATTCCGGGGCGGATTCCGGGGCGGGTTCCGGCACGGCCGGCCCGAGTTCCGGCGCGGGCGTGTCGATCGGGTCGATCGGGGTCGTATCGACATCGATGTACGTCAGATCGGTCGCACCGGCGTCGTCCGTGACGGCCAGGCCGACACGGTGGCGGCCGCCGCCGTCGAACCGGTACTCGAACAGCGCGCCTTCGTGCTCGCCGATGTAGCGACCCTCGATGCGCCATCGGTACCGGGCGATCACCCCGTCGGGGTCATCGGAACCTTCTCCCGAGAACCGGAGCAGGCCCGGGCGAGCCGGATCGCCCCCGCGTTGCTCGATGTCGGCGCGAGGGTGGCGGTTGCCGGTCACGACGTGCTCGACCAACCGGGTGGTGCAACCGGTGGTGCCGCACACCTGCGCGCCTTCCAGCAGGGCACTGACGATGCGCCGTTCGGATTCGGCACCGATCAACTCGATCTCGTAGCCGATGGCCGCATCGACCGGGCCCCACACCGGAACCGGCAGGTACGGGCTGCTGGACACGTCTCCCGCACCCACATCGACCTTGGCGAGTGGCGTCCGCGTCGCGGCTGCCGGACGCGAGCGCCGGGAACCGGCGTGGTCGACGTATGGCGGGGGGCGTACCGATGCAGCCCGGGGTGCCGCTTCATCGAGGATCAGGAAATAGGACGGCTCGCTCCAGGGCCCGCTTCCGTCCGCGCTCAAGGCCCGTACCCGCCAGAAGTGCAGCGACTCGCGCTCCAGCTCCGGAACGGGAACCGCCACCACGGCCGCAGCCCCGGCTCCGAGCGCGGCTCCGAGCGCGGGCGCACCCCCTCCGGCCGCCTTGCCGCCCTGTTCGCTGCACCCCGCCGCCCCTGTCAGCACGGCCAGCGCGGCCAGCACGGCCACCGGCGCGCGCGTGCGGGCGCAAGCATCCCGTGCCCGGGAAATGATGGATCGAGTCATCGAGCGCCTCCGGTACCCCGGGCTCGAGCATCCACACGGCGAAACCGATGAACCGGACCGGGAAGGGTCGGAACGAATTGACGACCCGTTCTCGAAACGCTTGAGGGTGGTCCGACCGAACCGACTACACCGTCACGAAAACCGGCGGGCAGGACGGTGTCCGGTGGCGGGATCCGGTGACTTCGCGCTCGCCGTTCAGCGCAGGATGTTCGAGTACACCTTCACCAGGCTGATCTTCACGCGGCTGTTGACCAGGTAGGCCAGGAATATGTTCTGGGCCGATATGGTCACCGCCGTCGCCACGGCTGCCCCGTACACCCCGTACCAGCGCACCAGCACGAAGGCCAGGCACAGCCCCAGGACGGTCACCACCAGGGAGGAATTGCGGATGTCCTTCTCGAATCCGCTCATCATCAGCAGCCTGCCGCTGGGCCCTGTCAGCGCGTTGACCAGCTGGCCGCACACCAGGATCGACAGCAGGACCCTCGCCTCCACGTACTGGCTCCCGAATACCCGGAGCAGATCGCCACCGAAGAGGATGATGACGGCGAACACGCATACCGACACCACCAGCAGCAGCTTGAGGGATCGCAGCAGCACCGCCTCGATCTTCTCGATCTCGCCCGCGTGGTACAGCGAGGCGAATTTCGGGGAGACCACCATGTTGACCGATGTCAGGATCATCGACACGATCAGCGCGATCCTCATGGCGATCGCCAGCAGCGCCAGGTCGCCCTCCTCCACGTGGACCGACGATATGAACTGCGCGCCCCACTGGTTCAGCTGCTGGGATATGACGACGATCCAGAGCGGAACGGTGGTCCGGTAGATCTCGTGATGGTCGAATCGCAGCAGCCGCGCTTCGCGCAGTTTCGAGAAGGTGAAGCCGTTCCGATCGAAGATCAGTGCCGCCACCACCAGCTGCAGCGCGAGGGCGATGAAGCAGCCTGCGGAGAAATACCCGATGGCCTCGATCGCATCGGACGGTGACAGCACCCAGACGAAGAGCGACAGGAACACGTAGTTGAGAGAGGTGCTGGTGATGGTGCCGGTGAACACGAAACTCAAGGCGTGCAGGGAATGGGCGACGATGCCCATCGCGGCCATCGCCACCGCGGCCGGGAAGATCAGGATCACGTAGCGGGTGTATTCGTACACGCCGAGCCATTCCACCACGTGGGCCATCGCGTAGCACAGCAGGCCTCCGACGGTGCAGATGGCCACGCACGCCATCACCATCGCGAGAAAGTCGCCCTGCCTGGACTCGCTCGCCAGGATGGAGCACTTCTTCAGCACGAACGTGTCCAGCCCGAACTTCAGGATGTGCGAGAAGAAGATGGCGAAACCGAGGCTCAGGAAGAACAGCCCGCTCTCGCTGATCACCAGGGTCGAGGTGATCGAGAACGAGGCGAACAGCGCGCTGAAGGCGCCGGTCAGGCGCCCGGCGAAACTGCGAAAGGAAGCTCCCAGGAAACCGCGCATCTCAGTGCCTGAACTTCCTGATGTTCAGGATCAGCATGCCGAAGGATCGCGGGTAATCGATCAGGTACCGTCGCACGGTCGCGGGCTCCTTGAACATGCGGTAGGCGAATCTCAGGTTGTACCGGTCCACCCAGTCCGGGTAGTACTCGCCACCGGACATCGCCGTCTGGTGGATGAACCCGCCACAGGTGTAGACGCGCCCGCCGTAGCCCAGATCGACGAGGGCGCTGGCGGCATTCTCCTGCACCACGGCACCCATGCCGATGACGACGAAGTCGAAGGACGAGCCGGCCAGCGATTCCAGGGTTGCGGACAGCGCCTGGTCACTCTCGAAGTAGCCCGACCTGCCTGCAAGATCGATTCCGGGGAACATCTCGGAGACCCTGGCCAGGAATGTCGCGTTCGACTCCGCGTCCGAGCCGAGGATGAACCCGCGCTCCCCTGCCGCCGCGGCCCGTTCGAATACCGTGCGGGCCACCGACGTGAAATCGAAACTGAGGCGCTGTATGGCCGAATCCCGGTATGCGAGACCGAGAAACACCTTGAGCGCCACCCCGTCGACGCAGATCTTGTCGAACCTGTCCAGCGAGATCCCGGCCTGCTCTATCTTCAGCAGGCTGTACGGGTTCACGAAGGTGACCACCCGGGCCTGCAGGAACTCCTCGACGTTCGTGCAGATTCGATCTCTTCGCAATACCGTACCGCTCCTTGGGGGAAATGTCGTGCCGGAAATGTCGTGCCGGAAATGTCGTGTCAGTAGGCGTTCTTGTCGTACAGGCCCTTGAACACGGTGAGAAACAGGATCTTCATGTCCAGCCAGAGGGACCAGTTGCGGATGTAGTCGAGATCGTGCATGACCCTCTGCTGCATCTTGTCGGCCGTGTCCGTCTCGCCGCGCCAGCCGTTGACCTGCGCCCACCCGGTGATGCCGGGCCGTACCCTGTGCCTGAGCATGTAGCCCCGGATCTCGTGTCTCCACATCTCGTTGTGCGCGACCGCGTGGGGCCTCGGTCCCACCAGCGACATGGTGCCCTGCAGGACGTTGAACAGTTGCGGCAGTTCGTCCAGCGACAGACGTCGAAGGATCCGGCCCACACGGGTCACCCGGTCATCGCCCTTGGTCGCCTGACGAACCTCCACGTCATCGTGCATGAACATGCTCCTGAACTTCAGCACCTCGATCTCCTTGCCGTCCACCCCGTACCGCTTCTGCCGGAAGATCGCCGGGCCGGTCGACTCGACCTTGACCAGCACCGCGATCACCGCCATCGGGATGCAGAGCAGGAACAACGCGACGGTGCCCAGGACAGCGTCGAAAACGCGCTTGAGTTGATCGGCAGCCGGCGACAAGGAGACTTCCGACACGTTCGTGACCCGGGTCTGGCCGATTCGCGTGATCTCCCCGTCCAGAAGCCGGTTCGTGTACCGGTCGGCGACGACGCAGACATCGACCGAACTGTCGCTCAGCCTTTCGGACAGTTCCTCGACACACCTGGACTCGTGCGCCGGCAACGCTATCCACACCTGCTCGATCGCCCCTCCGGCCCGCCGTTCGCTCTCTATGAACTCGATGGCCTTCTGGGCCACGTCGTCGTGGGACCTCGACACGTGCCCGGGCCTGGGCAACGGCGGGGTGTGCTCGAACGTGCCCACGATCCGCACCCTGGATCCGGACGCTTCGGACAGGTCCTGCAACGCCTCCTCGATCCTGGACGCACTGCCGTACACGACCACGTTCCTGGTGCGCACCTCCTTGCCGACGGTGAACACCGTGGAGCGGAAGACCCTCATGCCGACCAGCAGGAACAGCGAGCAGAACATCGATGCGGACAGCCAGAAGCGGGACACCTCCTCCGCCGTCTTGCTCAGGAAGGCGAACAGCCCGATGGCGGCGAACGCGCACAGCCAGCACAGGAGGAGTTTCGCCAGCTCGCCACGCAGGCCCTGGAGCCGCTTGGTCTGGTACACCCCGGCGGCCGAGAACGCCACGGCCAGGAACGTCACCGCACTGAACAGGGTGACCGTCCTGTAGGAGGTGAAGTGCAGGCCGTTGAAGTAGGCGAGGTGAACCGCCAGGAAGGCGCCGAAGATGCCCAGCAGGTCCAGGCTGATGTTGCTGCGGGGGACGGACGGGGTGTTCAGGACCTGCACCGCGCTGCGCGGCCTGCTCGACCCGGCCATCCCGAGCCTGAGGGCACCCGGGGCGAAGTCCACCGAGTTGGCGGCAGCGCCCGAGCAGCGCCTCTCGACTCGCGCGACCCTGCCGTCCGGTCTGCCGCTCCGGCGCTCGATCGGTCTGCGCTTCGCCTGCGGCAGCGCTCTTTCCACTGCCACTTCGGTGTCGTTCGCTGCGTGTTGGATCACTTCCTACTTCTCCTTCAGTAGCCTTTCAAAATCGGCTTTTCATGAAAATCAAGAAATAGTGGATGCATTCATCCTGAAGCAATTTCTTATTTGATAGAGCTAACGAACCCTGCAAGGGGTTATTGTACTTTTTCTTGAAACGCCGGTCAGCGAGCCATTGTCAACTCGTGTTAACTCTCGATCGCGAGGTCGTCCGCGATCGGTCCCACCGTTGCGGCCCGCACGGCAGGCACGGCACGGCCTCGGAGAAGCGCCTCGAGAGGCGCCTTTGTACTGCGTTTCACGAACGGTACTGCGTTTCACGAACGAATATGTTGAAGCCGTCGTGTTTTCGGACGCATGCATTCAACGGGGCGTCCACCGGGGCACGCGGTCGGCGCGACGCTTCGCGCGGGGCGGTCCGCAGCGTGGTGGAACTCGATAACCGACGGCATGACGATCGAACCGGCATTAATACCTTAAATCGATATCGGGAATCATTTCCGGCCGGGCAATCTGCTGTGCCCGAAAGGGTACGACGGGTTGCCCGCCTGCGAACCGGAGCGCTCCCCATACTTACTGCTGGACCGGGAACCTTGCGAGCCCATCGACGGGCCGATCGTTCAGACCGGCCCGGGACATCTGCCCGGCGATCCAGATCGAATCCTCGGCCACGGCGATGCCCCACACACCGAAGATGCCCGAGATCTTCCATGCCTGTTCCGCCTCGAAGCTCGGATCGTCGATGCGGAAGCTGTGGAACTTGTAGGGCACCAGGATCCGGGGGGAGACGCTCTCGACCGCTTCCGGCGGGATCGGATTCTGCGAAGAACCGAAGTACTCGCCGTGGTGGCCGACGAAGACGTGATCGCCGACGACCAGCAAGGCCTGCACATCGCCCTTGCCGTTGTACTGGCGAAGCAGGTCGCCCGACAGCGAGTGGAAGGTCAGGATGTTCGGACCGCCCCACGCGATGATGGCGTAGGAATCGGTGACCGCCATGTCGTGCACCGCCGGGGCCTTGGTGTTCATGCCCACGTCCGGAACGAACCGTTCGGGCCGAACGGTCCCGTCACTCGCCTCGAGCGCCAGCATCGAGATCTTCTTGTCCTGCGGCGTCCTTGGCACCGGTGTGCCGTCGATGCGACCGAAGTTGCCGCCGACGTAGACGATATCCTCCGCCAGGGAGACCGTCACCGACTGTACGGGAGCCGCCCTGCCGTTCTCGAACCCGTTCGTCACCTTCGGGGCCCACGAGGCATCGACATCGCCGTCCAGCGACAGCCGCGCGATGTTGGCCCTGAACGTGCCGTCGACCCGGGAGAAATCGCCACCGATATAGACCTGCGACCGGGTCACGGCGATATCGAAGACGCGCCCCCTCTCGGTACGGTCCGTCACGTTCACCGCGAAGTCGAGTTCACCGGTCACGGCGTCCAGGGCCAGCAGGCCGAAATCGCCGCCGACGTACACCCGGTTGCCGCTCGGCGACAGGACCAGCGCCCTGACGACGCCGTCGACCTCGGACGGCACCTGGAACGTCGGTACGGGCTGACCGGAGACGGCGTCGAGCGCGGCCAGGAACGGCCGGGCCGTGACCTGAGCGCCGCGGGTCGGCTTGATGCCCTCGAAGTCGCCGCCCACCAGCAGCACGTCGCCGACCCGCAACAGGACGCGGCCCCAGGCATCGGTGTCCGGTCCCGCCAGGTAGTCCAGGGTCGGAGCCGGCCCGGCCAGCATCCACGTCGAGGTGTCGGCCTCCTCCGAGAAGCGTCCGACGACCAGCGGCTCGTCGACCGTCAGGGTCGCGATGTCGGAGGTGACGGTCTCGACGCCGTTGCCGACCTGGACCGAGTACCCGGTACCGTCCTCGGCGAGAGAGGCTGCGAAGACGGTCAGGGAATCGGCCGTCTCGCCGAACAGGGGCGAGCCGTCGGCAAGCCACTGGTGGACGAGGGTGCCGCTGCCGGAGGCTTCGACCGTGAAGATCGCATCGGCCCCTTCGGTGACGATCAGGCCGGAGGGCTGGCGGGTCAGCGAGATCGGAACGGGCGCCTCGAGGGTCACCGAGTAGTTCGCGACGCCGCTGCCGGACCAGAGGCCGACGTAGTAACGCTCGTTCGCGTCGAGTTCACCGGACCAGACCCCGGGGTTCGACCCGCGGATGGCCGGGCCGATGGCGGCGCGATCCGATTCGAACACCTTGAACCTGACGTCGGCGTCGTTGTCCCACGACACGGTGACGGTGTGGAGAGCGGTCGCGAGCGGGTCGAGATCGAGGCGAACGTACCGCGGTCCTGCATTCCTGGTGGAATCGAGCGTTCCCTGCCCGATGCCGACGATGTCCACCGGTTGCGGAACGCCGTCGACCGTCAGGAGTGCACTGTCCGAACCGACGGTGCCGTTGTCGTCGGTGATGTCGACCCGGTGGACGCTGCCGTCCCGGCTCGACGGGACGGCGTCCAGGAGCAGGGTATCGGCCGTCGCGCCGGCGATCGCGACACCGTCGACGAACCACTGGTAGCCCAGGGCTCCGCTGCCCGTCGCGGTCACCGAGAAGCTGGCGCCCTCGCCCTCGATGACGGTCGCACCCGTGGGCTGGACGGTGATCGAGACCGTGACCGGCACCGCCTCGACCGTGAGGGTCGCGCTGTCGCCGTCGGTCACGGTGAGGTCGGCCGGCTGGGTGGTGATCTCCGTCCCGGGTTCGCCGGCTTCCACCGTGAGCATCGCGCTGTCGGACACCAGCGTGGTGCCGTTGCCGTCGCTGACCTTCACGAAGTAGCGGGTACCGTCATCGGCGAGGGTGCCCGGGCTGACGGTCAGGGTGTCACCGGTGGCTCCGGGAATCTCGGTGGCCGGACCGATGGTCACGGTGTTGCCGTCCTCGGACGTGTCGGTGGTGCTCGCGAACCACCGGTAGCCGAGCGTGCCGCTGCCGCTGGCGGCGACCAGGAACACCGCATCGTCGCCACCGTTCACGGTGAGGTCGGCGGGCTGGGCGGTGATCGCGAGGTCCGTCGCCTGCGCCTCGAGGGTGGCGGTGTAGTTCGCCGACCCCGACACGGCCCAGACGCTGAGGGTGTAGCGCCCGGATCCGTCGAGCGTACCCGTCCACACGCCGTCCACGCTGTCGGAGGGCCTTGCGAACGGCGTGCTGCCGGGTTTCTCGAACAGGCTGAAGCGTATGTCCGCATCGCTGTCCCGGACGATTCGGAGGGCATGGGTGCCGGAGGCGAGCGGATCGAAGTCGAACCGTTCCCGGCGCGGGCCGTCGACCTGGTCGCGATCGAGGGTGCCGCTGGCTATCTCGACGGACGTGACGGTCTGCGCGCTTGCCGCGGTACCGATCGCCATCGATAGCGACCACAGGAGGAGGAGCGCGATGGCCAGGCGTGAACTGGGGTTGCGGTCCCTGCAGGCTGCGCTCGGCGGCAGCGTCGTGAGATGTGGCATGAGCGCTTCCCTGGACGAGCCGTCAATGGTGTCAATGGATTGGCTACCCATTGACGCCAGACTAACAGCTCGACCTTGCGCGTGACCGGTATTCGGACCCGCTACGCTCGACGCCGGAAACGGCAGCTCGATCCGACGCTATCGGGTCAGGCCGGGAAAGATGGCGAAGCCCTCCTGCGGCTCGAGGTCGATCCTGAAGAAGTCGCCGCCGATGTACAGCCCGTCCGGCGTCACGTCGACGGCGTTCACCGAGCGGTAGCCGTTCACCAGCGGCAGCCAGGACACGTCCATCTCGCCGGTGCGCTTGTCGTGGCGGGTCATGCGGTCCGCGTCCGCGTTGCCCTCCACGCTCTCGTAGTGCCCGCCGAAGTAGACGTAGCGGCCCTCGTCCACGTCCACGGCCTGGAAGTTCCCGTCGCTCGCGATCGTCCACCGTTCGGTACCGGTGGCCCGGTCGAACGCCGCCGCCCGCCCGCCCGGCCCCCCGATGGCGACGAACAGCTGATCGGCCGAGGCGGCCAGGTCGATCACCTCGGCGCTCACCCCGTCGCTCGGCCTGAGAGAGCCGTCCACCGGATCGACCAGGCCGAGCCCGCGCTGCCCGACGCCGTTGACATCCGAGAAGTCGCCGCCCATCCACAGACCTTCCGCCCCGGCGACCAGCGCCTTCACGTTATCGCCCGGCGAGGCGAGAAAGCCGGTGTCCAGGGTGCCGGTGCCCGGGTCGAAGGCTGCCACGTACGGCCGGTCCCGACCGGCGACCTTGGTGAACAGCCCGCCGAGGTACACCCGCTCCTCGCTCACCGCGATCGCCCGCAGCGCACGGTTGGGCGCGGGGGGGTTGAAGCCGGTCAGCGCACCGGTGCGCACGTCGAAGGCGGCGACCCGCTTGCGCTCGAGCCCGTCGGCCTCGATGAACGCGCCGCCGACGTAGAGCGTGCGCTGGTCGGGCGAGAGTGCGAATGCCCGGACATCGCCGTCCAGCGCGGGGGCGAAGTCGGTCGGCTCGCCGGTGAAGCGGTCGAAGGCGGCGAGGTGGGTGCGCGGCAACCGCTCGCCGTCCGGGCCGTATATCTCGGTGAACTCGCCACCGACGTACAGGGTGTCGCCGACGGCGATGACCCGGTGGACCTCGCCGGCGGCATTCCACGTCCGCACCGAGGAGAAGATCATCTCGTCGCCTGGCGTGCCACCGGTCCGCGTCTCGTCGGCCTTCATGCTGCCGGTGCCGTCGCCTTCGTCCGGGGCAGGCTCATCGGCAGCCTCGGCAGACTCGATGGTGGCCGTGTAGCTTGCGGACCCGGAGACCGCCCAGACGCCGATGGAGTAATGCCTGGAGCCATCGAGGACGCCGGTCCATGTATCGGGGGTGGCACTGCGATGGGTCGTCGCGACCCGGGTGCCACCGGGGACTTCGAATATGCTGAAGCGGATATCCGCATCGCCATCCAGGGCGAAACGGATGGTGTGCGTGCCGGAGGCGAGCGGATCGAAGCTGAAACGCTGCCAGCGCCGGCCTTCGATCTTGTCGTGGTCGAGGGTATCGCTGTCGATCCGGACCGGCGTCAAATCCCGGGCTCCCGCCACGGGAGCGACCGCCACCAGTGCCGACGACAGCAGGAGCGCGACAAACGGGCGTGAAACGTTGTTACACTTTATCAAGGCAGCGACCGGTGGCAGCCTCCGTGAAATGGGCATGAGTGTTTCCGTGGGCGCAACGCCCGATTGTCGGGTGAGCATTCTCGTACGGGCCACGCGGGCGGGAAGCGCACCGTTCGTGGCGAGCCGGCATCGACGGTGCAGCCCGTACCGTGCCTGATGCGGGTCGTGCCTGATGCGGGTCGTGCCCGATGCGGGCGAGCGTCCGGCAGGGCGCACGGGCCGTGACCCGACCCAATCGGACAACGGCACCACCGGGGGCACCAGCGGGTGAAACTGATCCTCACGATCCCCTGGTTCTTCTGGCTGCTGATCGCGGCCAACGTCGCCATGCTGGGCGGAACCGAAGCGGCGCCGCTGATCAACATCATCGCGGCCGAATTCACCATCCCGTCCGGCAAGCGGATCTACGTCACCGTGGCCGACCTGCTGCTGCTGACAGGCGTGCTGTGCCTGTGGGTGGAGGTCCTGAAGGCGACCCGCACCTCGGTGGCCTCGGTGGTCGATCACGCGTTGTCGCTGGTGGTGTTCGTGATCTACCTGATCGAGTTCCTGATCGTGGGGCAGGTGGGCAACACGACCTTCCTGATCCTGACCCTGATGGCCTTCACCGACGTGGTGTCGGGGTTCACGGTGACGATCTTCACCGCCAAGCGGGACTTCTCGATCGGCTGACGCATCGAGCGCTCTGGAAGGGTCTTGCAGGAGGTGGCGCTACCCGATTTCACCGGCCGGGAAGGACCGGGCACTCGCCGAGGCGGCCACCGGCCCGATGCTGCACGAGCGCCGCGTCGAACAGGCGTCCTGACCTGCCGGCCAGCCGCACCGGCCGGCCCCGCACCCGGTCTAATCAATCGTCCTAGTCGGCGTCCTGGTCGGGAATGCGCGCCAGCAGGTCGTGCTCGGTCGCCCCGGTGATGTCCACCTCGATCATGTCGCCGGCCGCCAGGTCCCAGTCGTCGAGCGCCAGCAGCACGTTGCCGTCGATCTCCGGTGCATCCGCGGTGCTGCGGGCGATCACCTCGCCCCCCTCGCTCACCGCATCCACCAGCACCACCTCGCGCCGCCCGACCCGTTCCTGCAGGCGCTCGGCGCTGATCCGGGCCTGCAGTTCCATCAGGCGCGCCTTGCGCTCCTCGGCAAGCTCGGCCGGCACATGATCGGGCAGCGCGTTGGCGCGGGCGCCCTCCACCGGCGAGTAGGTGAAGCAGCCGACCCGGTCGAGCCGCGCCTGCTCCAGCCAGTCCAGCAGTTGCCGGAAATCCTCCTCGGTCTCGCCCGGGAAGCCGGTGATGAAGGTGCTGCGGATGGCCAGCTCCGGCACCACCTCGCGCCAGGCGTGCACGCGCGCCAGCGTGTCCTCGGCTGCGGCCGGGCGACGCATCGCCTTGAGCACCCGCCGGGAGGCGTGCTGGAAGGGGATGTCCAGGTAGGGCAGCAGGCG
>JAULKR010057330.1:0-11522 GCA_032356305.1 Prasiola linearis | reverse complement strand
ATGTTGTTCAGGATGGCGACGCGCGCGCCTTCCATCGCGTAGGCCATCGCCACGGCGCGGCCGATCCCGCTGTCGCCGCCGGTGATGAGCGCGACCTGGCCGCGCAGCTTGTCGGCGGGTTTGTAGTCGCGGAGGTCGGTGACGGGCGCCGGGTCGAGTTGGTCCTGGCTGGCCGGGTAGTCGAACTGCTGAGCGTGGATCTGGTCGGGGCCGGGGCGGCGGGGGTCGGACATGGGAGAGTGGGGGTTTAGGGAGAGGACGAAAGGAGACGGGACGGCGTTTCGGGGTGGACTCGGTCAGCCGTCGGCAGGTTTGATGATGCGCCTGGTGCCAGCGCGCGGCGTGATGTCAGTCCGCGGCCTGTTGGATTTCCAGGTGCGAGCGCTGGCCGGGCGGCGCGAGCCGTGGGTGGCGTAGACGGCCTCGGAGAGTTCGCGCGTCTCGGGGCGCTGCTTGATGGCGAAGTAGTCGTCTTTCATCTCTTTGGAGGACGCTTTCCAATCCACGAGGGGTAGCGGGTAGCCGTCCACCGGCGAGCCCATCAGGTGCGGCTCCGGGTGTGCCACGATGGCCTCCGGCGGCACGTCGGCGAGTTCGGGGACCCACTGCTTGACGAAGACCGCGTCGGGGTCGTGATCGGTGAGTTGCTTGTCCGGCGAGTAGACGCGGAGCTGGTTGATGCCGACCACGCCCGCCTGCATCTGGGTCTGCGAGATGTGGATGCCCGGCTCGTAGTCGGCCCAGAGCCGGGCCGTCGGGTAGAGCGTCTTGCGCCAGTCCATGCGCAGGCTGTGGACGGCGACCGACGTGACGAGCGCGCGCATCCGAAAGTTGAGGAAGCCGGTGGTGGCCGCGCAGCGCATGCAGGCGTCCACGAGCGGCCAGCCGGTGCGGCCTTCGAGCCACGCGTCGAGGTGATGATCGCCGGGCGTCGGCAGGTCGGCGAAAGCCGCGTTGAGCGGCTCGAACTCCTGCTCGGGCGCCGTCTCCAACCTCTGGATAAAGTGGTCACGCCAGTGCAGACGGCTCTTGAACGATTTGAGCGACTTGGCCCACTGCTTGTCGTGCGCCGTCGGCGAGCCGGCGACCTCGGCCTGCCGGGCGGCGGTCGCGTGGTAGGCCTGCCGGCCGCTCAACGTGCCCCACGCGAGGTGGACCGAGAGGCGCGAGCCACAGGTAAACGCGAGGTTCGGCGACGAGATACCGCCCGAGTAGCATTCGCCGCGCTCGGTCAGGAAGCTGGTCAGCGTCTCGTGCGCCGCGGTCTCGCTCACCGGCTGTCGGTGCTCACGTTGCGCGTCGGTGAGCGGGTGTCCGAAGGCACCCGGCGCGAGGTCCGGCGTGGCGAGCGCGCGCGCCGCCTCGGGCACGGCGAGCCGTGCGAGATCGCTGGCCGGCGGCGTCGCCGTCGGTCCCTGGTCGGTGAAGGCGCGCCAGCGCTTCGAGCGCTCGTCGCGGTCTGTCAGGCGGCGAAACACCCCCGTCTGCCGATGCTCGTGCCAGGCGACGCCCTCGGCCGCGCACCACGCTGCCACGGCCTTGTCGCGCGCATACGTGACGCTCGATCCGTGCTCCTCGTGCGAGTGGATCGCGCCGAACGGCACGCGTTCACGCAGCCGCGCGAGCGTCTCGACGGCGTCGCCGCCGACGGCGAGCGCGCACGCGTCCGGCGAGCGGCCGGTGCTCGCGGCGATGCGCTCGCGCAGGTCCAGGAACGCCTCACTCCATGCCGCGACGTGGAAACCACTCGTCTCGGGCGACGCCAGCACGGCAGGCTCGAACAGAAAGACGGGCAGCACACTGCCGCCCGTTTCCAGAGCGGCGACGAGCGCAGGGTTGTCGGCGAGGCGGAAGTCCTTCTTGATCCACCAGAGGACGGTCTCGGGCATGGCGGCGGCGGTGAGGGTCGCCCTTGGACGGCCGACGGATGGTCCGCGCTCCGCGGTCGGTCAGAACCGGGGATCGCCCGGGGCGACGCGTCGGCTCATTTTGGAAGCGGCGCGGCCTGAGCCGAGACCGTCAGCGCGACCGCACCACGGCGGCGATGCCGCCCAGCGTCAGCGCCGAGGCCAGCGCCAGGCGCAGCGTGATGGACTCCGACAGCCACAGCACGCCACCGACGGCGGCCAGCACAGGCACGCTCAGCTGCACGACGGACGCGGAGGTGGCGCGCAGCCGCGGCAGCACGGCGTACCACGCCACGTAGCCCAGGCCGGACGTCAGCGCGCCCGAGAGAATGGCGTAGCCGGCCTCGCCGGTATACCGATAGGCCTCGGGGTGAAACGGTACCGCGAGCGTGGCGACGCCCAGCCCGACGGAGAGCACGGCGGCGACCATGAAATTGCCCGTCGTGGCGGCGATGGGATCGAGGGCGCGGCGTCCACGCAGCGAGTAGAGGCCCCACGCCACGCCCGAGACGGCCATCGTGGCCGCCGGCAACGCCGACGGCGCTTCCACGCCCGGCGCCACCAGCACGGCGACGCCGCCGACGGCGGCGGCGAGTCCAGCCCATTGAATGCCGCTCAACCGCTCGCCCGCGCGGAGCCCCGCGCCGATCATCGTGAACTGCACGGCCGCGAACAGGATCAGCGCGCCCGTCCCGGTCGCGAGCCCCAGGTAGGCGATGGAGAACGCCGTCGCGTAGACGAAGAGCAGCGCCCCCGCGCGCCAGTCGGCCTCGATGGGCACGCGGCGCAGCAGCGTGACGCCGAAGAGAATCAGCGTGCCGGCGTAGATGCGGAACGTGGTCATCATGGCCGCTTCCGCGAGCGCTACGCCCGTCGGCGCGCCGACGGCGCCGTCGAGCGCGAGGCGCATCAGGACGGAGTTGGCCGCGAACGCCGCCATCACCACGGCCGTCGCCGCGGCGACGCCGACACGGGGAGAGCCGGGGAGCGGATCGGGCGAGGCGTGCGACATGGTGGGAAGGTCGCACGCCTCGAGGCGCGGATCGCGTCCGGGCATATCGGTGCCTCTTATCGGCAGCCTTCTCGCAGATGGGTACGTTTGACGACACCCTGCATCCGTCTCCCATGAAACGTGCCTTCGCCCTCGCAGCACTCCTCGCCGCGACGCCCGCGCTCGCGCAACCCGTCGCCCTGGTGGACGATGTCACCATCGAGCGGATCACCACCCTCCCCGGCGGCACCATCCGCATCGCGCAGCGGCCGGGATCGGACGCGCTCTTCGTGCTCAACTTCGGCGGCGAGGTGATCCGCTTCGACTCGCCCTACACCACCGGCGTCCTGGTGGCCAACCAGAGCGACACCGGCCTGAGCGCCACGCAGGGATTCACCGTCGGCCCTGACGGCACGCTGTACGTCACGGGGAGCGTCGCCGACGGGCCGCTCCAGTCCGGGCAGGTCCGGCGCGCCACGCCCGACGGTGCCGGCTACGTCTGGTCCACGGTCGCCCGCACGGAGCTCTTCGCCGGCACGGGCAACGGGTACAACCACCGCCTCAACGCCGTGATCGTGAGCGCCGACGGCGCGTCGCTGATCCTCAACCACGGCTCGCGGACGGACCACGGCGAGGTGCAGGACTTCGACGGCGCCGCTCCTGATCTGCGCGAGGTGCCGCTCACGTCCGCGCTGCTGCGCGTCCCCATCGACGCCGACGACCTGGTGCTTCCCAACGACGCTGCCGCGCTCGAGGCCGGCGGATACCTCTTCGCCGACGGCTTCCGCAACGCCTTCGACCTGGCGTACGACGCCGACGGCCGCCTCTACGCCGCCGAGAACGCCGGCGACCGCGACGACGGCGATGAGATCAACTGGGTCCGCGAAGGCTTCCACTACGGGTTCCCCTGGCGCCTCGGCACGAACGACACGCCCCAGCGCTTCCCCGGCTACGATCCCGCCTCAGACCCGCTCTTGAACCCGTTGGCCGGAGGCGCTCAAATGGGCGCCTTCTACGACGACCCCGACTACCCCGCCCCGCCGCCCGGCGTCACGTTCACGGACCCGGTCCGCAACCTGGGGCCGGACGCCGACCGCTTCCGCGCTCCCGACGGCTCTATCCGCGATGCCAGCGACGACGGCGTCGCCATGAGCACGTTGACGCCGCACCGCTCCCCGCTCGGCCTCGTCTTCGATACCGACGGCGAGCTCCCACCGCCGTTCACGCGCAGCGGCTTCGTGTTGAGTTGGACCGCCGACGACAGTCCGCTGCTCTCGCCCTTCGGCGACCCGTCCGAGGACCTGCTCCACCTCGCGTTTTCGGATCCCGAGACGCTGTCGGCGCGCCGCATCGTGGGCGGCTTCACGAATCCGATCGACGTGGTCCAGCAGGGACGGACGCTGCTCGTGGCCGAGTACGGCGGAGATGTCGGGCTCTGGGCCGTCCGGTTCACCGGCACCGTGGTGGCGGAGCCGGGCGCCGAGACCGTGCGCTCGTTCCGCGTCGGGCCGTCGCCGTTCCGGGGCGCCGCCCAGGTCTCGCTCACGCTGGACCGCCCGACCGATCTCCTGGCCGAGGTCTTCGATACGCTCGGCCGCCGCGTGGCGCGCCTGCACAGCGGCCCGCTCGCCGCCGGTCTCCACACCTTCGCCATCGACGGGAGTCGGCTGCCGGCGGGCAGCTACGTGGTGCGCATCGTCGGTCCCGAGGGCTCGGCGTCGCGGTCACTCGTGCGCATCCGCTAAACGAGGGCGCGCCCCGGCTCTGGAGAGCCGAGGCGCGCAGACGGGCGAAAGCCCGGATTCCTGACTATATCCCGGCGGGCGCCTAATCGATGGCGTCTTCGGCAGCGTCGGCCGCTTCGGAACGCGCGTTGCCGGCCTCGCGCTTGAGCTTTCCACCGGCGTCCTGCACATGGCCTTCGGCCTCGAGGCTGGTGTCGCCCGTCAGGTCGCCGATGGCCTTCTTGGCCTTGCCGACGGCCTGGTCCACGGCGCCTTCGACCTGATCCTTGCGGCCTTCGGCCTGCTGGTGGTCGAGCGCGTCTTCGATCTTGTCCTTCGCGTCAGACATGGGGAGAGGGGGGTTGGTGAGAGAGGCATGCGGCGATCGTGCCGCTACCTAATCACACTTTCTGCACACATCTGTTCCGTCGGAGGCGCCCTTTTATCCGATCCCCCATACTCGAGCGAAGCGATGGGAGCGAACGGTGTGAGCCCGCGACTCGGAAATCTGACAACTACCGCCCACGGACGACGCGGCGCGTCTGCACCACGCCGTCGGCTGTGACGCGGACGAGGTACGGGCCGGGCGCGGCATCGGCGGCGCGCCACCGGAGCCGGTGCCCTCCCTCCCCGAGCAGCCCGTCCCAGACGGTCGCCACGCGACGGCCGAGCACGTCGTAGACGCTCACGGTGACGGCGCCGGGCGCGTCGAGGTGGACGGGGATTGTGAGCACGTCACCGAACGGGTTGGGGTGCGGCGCGCTGAGTCGAGCCTCGTCCACGGGGCCGTCGGCCTCCGCGCCGTCGGCGACGGCCCAGTCGGTGACGACGGAGGAGACGGTGCCGGCCGTCTTGGAAAACGTGAACGTGGCCTCCGCCTCGGCGTCCGGGAAGGTGCCGAGGCGCACGCGATAGGTGTAGACGCCCGGCGCGGCGTCGCCGGGAATGTTCTGGGTGAAGCTCCGCCGGACCCCGCCGTTGGCGGGCACCGCTACCGGCCGCGGCAGAATGAGCGGGCTCGACGTGGTGCCGTCCGGGCCGTCCGCGACGGGCCAGAGTTGGAGGTCCACGGGCGCGGCGTTGCGGTTGCGAATCCCCACGTTGAACGTGAAGCGTCCTCCCCCGGCCGGGATCACGACCGGCCCGCGGCGCGGCGCGGCGCGCACCAGCAGCGGAAGGTCGGCCGCGTCGGCGCGGAGCGTGTACGGCGTGCGCCAGCTCTGCGCGCCGACGCCGTCGTGCGTGACGCGGACCCAGCGGAGGCCGGCGCCGAGGTCCAGCGTGACCGGCCCCGAGCCGGGCTCCCAGGTGACCGACGCCGAGCCGTCGGCCGTCATGTAGGCATCGGGATCCGCGTACGCGTCCAGGCGCCCGCCCAGGCCCGGCGTGGGAACGACGGTGACGGCCAGGCCACCGGTCGCGTCGAACACGAACCAGTCGGGGTCCGAGGTCGGCACGCCGTCGGGCGCCTGCTGAGAGCGGACGGTGGCGGTGGCCGCGTAGGCGACGCCGCCGACCAGGCGGTAGGCGTGGGCCGGATAGTCGGGCTCGTCCAGGCCGCGGGCGACGGCGTCGGTGTCCTCCTGCTGATCCAGGTGAAAGGTGTTCGTCAGGAGCGTGTCCGCCATGCGGTAGGCGACGCCGTCGGTCGGCATCGGCACGGCGCCGTCGTAGATCCACTGCCGTGCGAGATCCACCACGAGGTCGCCGCCGGTGCCCACGTCGGAGGTGAGCCAGGTATAGCGGAGACCGCCCGGCAGCGGCATGACCGGATTGTCCACGGTGCCGTCCTCGGCGTCCGAAAAGCCCTGATCGCGACCGTCGATGTTGATGCCGGTGATGGTGGAGGTCTCATCGCCGTCCAGGTCTACGTCGTCCGTGTGGAAGCCGTTGGCGATGCCGGCTTCGTCGCCGCCGAAGAGGTAGGGGCCGGGGCCGTCGCAGAAAAAGCAGGCGTAGGACTGCCGGAGATCGCGGACGGCGGCGGAGTTGATGTCCGGCGTGCCGTCGCGGGCGGCGTCGTCTCCGGTGGGTCGGAGCGGGTTGCCGAGGAGATTCGAGCCCCGGTGCGGCGTCGCGACCGTCAGCACGCGGGCGACGCGGTGGCCGTCGGCGTCCGACGGCTCCACCCACCACTGCGGCGTGCCGGAGGCGTCGCGGCGCTGGAGGTATTCGCGGATGGCGATGCCACCCATCGAGTGGCCGACGAGGATCACGCGATCCTTCGCAGGGTTCGCCGCGAGCACGGCGCCGATCATGCGGCCGAGCGCATAGCCCTGCTTTTGCCCCGCCTCCTCGTTGGAATCGCTTTCGCGGGCGAAGAAGCCGCCGGGCGAGCCGCCGCCGTTGAGTTCGATCCGGGGATCCGAGGGCTCCTCGTTCCACCAGTTCTCCCAGTTGGAGGCGTAGACGCAGCCCGGCGCCAGCACGTTCGAGCGGTTGGCGAAGGTGACCAGCACGTCGTCGTCCGGCGTGTTCAGGACGCCGTCGGGTCCGGCGATGCGCTCTTCGTCCTCGTACGCGTTGAGCACGGCGTGGAACACGTCGGCGCGCGGCCCCCAGATCGCCGCCACGTCGGGGTGCCCGGTGAACGGCTGCCACGATTCCTGGCTACCGGTGTACCCGTGGACGAAGAGCACCGGATACGGGCAGTCGCCGGCGGCCTGCGCCACGGCCGACGGCGCGAGGACGGCAGACACGGCGAGCGTTAGGATGGAAAGAGCGATGCGCATGTCGAGAGTAGTTGGGCGACGCCAACTTAGTCGGGCTCTCAGGAAGTGGCGAACCGCGGTGGAAACGAGCCTCCACCAACGGAGCTGCCATCGCTGGACACCGATTCGGGATCTCTCCCAGCATGAGGATGCTGCCACAGTCGAGCCGTCGGCGGCCGGATCACGTCAGCAGACGGAGCACCAGCGGCGGCGCTCGCACGGACTCACCGGACCACGACCAGAGTCCGGGCGACAGTCCCCGCTTCGGTGTCGAGACGGAGCAGGTAGAGCCCCGGAGCACGCCTGCGCGACGGCACCTCGACGGTGTGTGTCCCGGCGGCGACGCCGCGGTCGAGCAGGACGGCGACCTCCCGGCCGAGGGCGTCCACCAGCGCGAGGCGAACGTGTTGCGCGCGGTCCAGCGTGACGCGGACGGCGCTCTCACCGCGCGTCGGCGACGGATAGGGAGCGCCGAGGGACACCGTGCGAGTGGGTCGCGCCTCCGCGTCCACGAAGTAGTCGCGGCCCTCGACGGCGCCGATGTCGCACGCGTCGCCGTTGCCGTCGGGAAGGCCGGGCTCGTCCACCTCACGGCGGCTGCCACGCTGATCCGCGTCGGTGCCCGGGCAGACGCCCGCATCGAGCATCGGCGACGTGGCCGAAGGAATGTGGGTCGGCGTGGGGCCGCCGTTGTCGGCGAGGGCGTCCATCAGCGGGTCGACCGGGGCCGCGAGCGTCCCGACGATGTCGCCGTTGGCGTTGGGCACGCCGGTCGGAAAATCGCTGGCAAAAAAGCCATTGATGCCGACGAGGTTGCCGCCGTTGGACGTGGTGCGGTCGTTGCCGAGGGCGATGTCATTCCACACGCCCCCGTCGCGCACGGCGGTGTTTCCCGCGATGACGGTGCTCTCGAACGTGACGTCCCAGTCGAACGAGACACCTCCGCCGAAGGCGTTCGGCCCGGTGGCGTGGTTGTCGATGAGGGTGGAGGCCTGGACGAGGGTCGAGCCGTTGGAGCCGATCTGCATGATGCCCGCCCCGCCACCCACCGCGGTGTTGCCACTCACGGTCGACTGGATGAGTTCGAACCGGCCGACGGGAGCCACGAACCATCCGACGAGGATGCCCGCTCCGTAGCCGTTCTCATGCGTCGTCCGGTTGCCGGTGATGGTCGAGTTGCGGATGGTGACGGTGGAGCCGGCACTGACGCGGATGCCGCCCGCGCTGGCGGGTCCCTGCGCCTCATTGCCCCGCACCAGAAGGCGATCCATGGTGCAGGTCCCCTCCCTACCGGTGTGGATGCCACCCGCCCCGTTGGTCGAGACATTGTCGAGGATGGCGAGATCCTCCAGCACGCAGCTGTCCTGGTACTCCACGAGGATGGCGCCGCCCGCCGGGGAGAGACCGTGCTGGAGGGTGAGGCCTCGGAGTGTGTGCGTCTGCTGGGCGCCGCTGCTGAGGACGAAGAGACGATGAGCCCCTCCGCCGTCGATGACGACGCCGTCGGCCTGCGCCGTCGGCCCTTCGAGCGTCCACGTCTGCGTGGCCGGCGGCAGGTCGTCGGTGAGGGCGATGGTGCTGCCCGGCGGCACGGCGATGCGGACCGTGTCCTCACCGTTGCCGGCCGCGCACTCGCCGGAGGCCGCGCCGGACGCCGTGTCGGTGTTGGAGGCCACGATGGCCTCGCGGAGCGTGCACTGGCCGTCGTCGGCGGCAACGTCGGCGGTGCTGTTGACGGTGATCTGCGCCGACGCCGGGGCCGACAGGAGGAGCGGGGCCGATAGGAGGACGACGAGGAGGATCGGGATACGGAGCATGGCAGCCAAAGGGAGCAAATAAAGGAAGTGGTGGGCCTTAACTCCCTACGCTAATCGGCTTCGACCCGGATCATCGCGCGCGCCAGCCTCAGCGAAAAGATCGAGGGCGAGAAGCGCGACTCCGCCGTCGGCCGCCTCGGCCGCCCGCCCTCTTCGACAGCGCGGTGACGGACACGACGCGCCCTACGCCTTCGACGGCGAGCCTCGCACCGAGCAACTACGTGCTCCGTGCTGCGGGCGCCGTCGGCACGGTCACGCGTCGGCTGTCCGTCGTGCGGCAGGCTGGCTACGGGGCTCGGGAGCTTTCTTCCCAGCGGCGCGGTCTGAGCGACTCCACGCATCCCGCCGCCGGCCGCGCCCCATGCTCGACCCCTACCACGTGGACACCGTACGGAGTTGGGTCTGGTCAGGCTTCTACACATCCGACGAGCTTCGCGAGCGGACGGAGGAACTCGTAGAGGACGAGGGCGAGCCCGGCGACCTGGCCCCTCTTCTGAACGCGCTCGCCGCCGAGCAGAGCGCCAAAACGGTCGCAGAGGCGTCGTGGCCTGCCGTCACCGACTGCGACCGCCTCGATGCAGCGTTCGACGCGCTCAACGCAGCGGGCATCGTCGCGCTCCAGCATGCCGGCTACACGATGTCCGACGGCCTGTACGACGTGACGGAAGCCGCCGACGACCTCCCTGCGGCCGACCGTCAGGGGTGGGCGTTCTATCACGGCCAGGACACGGAGTCTGCCGTGGCGGGCCACGGCGTGTGGATCGCCTTCGGGGCCTATCTGGACGGCGACGCCACAGCCTCTGGCCTCTGGCAGCGTGTGGTCGAGGCCGTCTACCGGGCGCTGGGCGTCTCCCGCAACGCCGACGCGGCGCACGTGGCCGTCGGGCACCGCGTGGCGGACGCGCTCCGCAACGCCGGCCTCGCGCCGGACTGGGACGGCGATCCCGCCACGCGAATCTGCGTCCCGATGGACTGGAAGCGCCGTTCGCCACCCGAGACCCGCTAAAACGAGCGCGAGCGCGCTCCCTGAGAAGGGGAACGCGCTCGCTTTTCTGAGTCGGCGCGGCGGCGCCAACCCAGTCGGGTGCCGACGGCGGCGCCCCCTAAGTGGTGGGAGAGGCGCGGCCGTCGGCGAGGTCAGATCAGGTGCCGGCCGAGTAGTCGGTCGCGTAGACGACCTGCTCGTCGGTGAGCGTGTCGATCTCCATGCCCATGGTCTCCAGCTTCACGCGGGCGATCTGCTGGTCCAGCTCCTCGGGGAGATCCAGTACGACGCCACCGGCCGTCGTGCCGGCCTCGTGGGCCTTGATCAGCTCGAGGTGAGCCTGGAACTGGTTGGCGAAGGACATATCCATCACCTCCGAGGGGTGGCCTTCGGCGGCGGCGAGGTTGACCAGGCGGCCGTCGGCGAGGACGTAGACCTTCTTGCCGTTGTCCATCGTGTACTCGCGGTTGTCCTCACGGATCATGCGCGTGTCGGCGGACACCTCGGCCAGTTCGGCGAGGTTCAGCTCCACGTCGTAGTGGCCCGTGTTGCAGACGATGGCGCCCTCCTTCATGGAGAGGAAGTGCTCGCCACGGATGATGTCGCGCATTCCCGTCGCAGTGACGAAGATGTCGCCCACCTTGGCGGCCTCCTCCATCGTCATGACGCGGTTGCCGTCGAGCGTCGCCTTGAGGGCGGCCGTCGGCTTGACCTCGGTTACGATGACGTTGGCACCCATGCCCTTGGCACGCATGGCGACGCCGCGGCCGCAGTGGCCGTAGCCGGCGACGACGAAGTTCTTGCCGGCGATCAGCACCGAGCTGGCACGCAGGATGCCGTCGAGGGTGGACTGGCCGGTGCCGTAGACGTTGTCGAAGTCCCACTTCGTCTCGGCGTCGTTGACGGCGTAGACCGGGTAGCCCAGCTTGCCGTCCTCGGCCATCGCGCGGAGGCGGTGGACGCCGGTGGTGGTCTCCTCGGAGCCGCCGATGATGTCCTTGGTCTTCTCCGGGAAGGCGGAGTGGACGCGGAAGATGAGGTCAGCGCCGTCGTCCAGCGTCGTGTCCGGGGTCTTGTCGATGGAGCGGTCGATGCACCAGTAGAAGGCCTCCGTGTCCTGGCCGTACCAGGCGTAGATCTCGACGCCGTCCTCGTCGCCGTTGGGGCCCATGGCGAGGGCCGCCGAGACCTCGTCGTTGGTGGAGAGCGGGTTGCAGCCGGACCACGCGACTTCGGCGCCGCAGGCCTTGAGCGTCTCGATCAGGACCGCGGTCTCCTTCGTGACGTGGAGGCAGCCGGTGATCTTGTAGCCCTTGAACGGCTGAGTCTTGGAGTACTCGTCGCGGAGCTTCATCAGCACCGGCATCCGGCTCTCGGCCCATTCGAT